>JALPQI010008311.1:0-54748 GCA_025490895.1 Thaumatotibia leucotreta | reverse complement strand
GTAAGTTCTTATAGGGGCGGAGTTATACTAAGGAATGAGAGGTGAATATCACTTTCTCATTCCTTAGTATAGCCCCGTCCCTAAAATTTTCGTAAGAACATACAGGTGTACGCGGCTGGCCTTAGGTCACATAGCATTTTTTTTTCAATTTACCGTCTAAACGTAGTAAAAATCTCTCGCATTGCTCGCGAACCTGTTTAGATAAATACAAACATTATAGTTAAGCATGGTTTTAAGTCAGTCCATGATACCAGGGCAAACAACAGTAGATTAGAAATCTTCCCTCTAGGTCAATCATTACACAATTGGGCAATCCCAATGCTGTAATTAGAGCTACAAATTGGTATAATAATAAAGGAAGTGCGACATCACACAGTGTCCGGAAAGTGCGATTAAAGCCGGAAGTGTAGGTCGTACGGAATAAAGACCGGACATAGCTTGTCTTGTTCCACGACATGTGCAATTGTACGGCAGCCAGACTCGGATGCAAAATGCATTTGTCCTCCATTAGGTAGTAGTAGGTATACTAATTATGAAACAAAATAAAAAAAATACCAGTCATTTTCTTTTTAAGCTGCTCCAACAAATGTAAAATATTGATGTTTTCATCACTCTTGCTTTCTAAGCGCGCCATTGCTGACATGCGTCGCGGGGAGTAATAGAAAAGTGAAATTCTCTAGGGAGTAATAGAAATGTTAGTACGTCATTTAATAATATTTTTATCTTAAAACAATTTTTTTTTGCTCACAAGTGTGATGAAAAACATCACCACGATCGCTAAGCGGAATACTTATTTTACTCGAGTCTTATAATCCTCCCACCTACGGCATCGGGCTTCTAACACTCTCGTTAGTAATACCGTACTTACCTCCCTAGGTGGACAATGTACTATAGTTATAGTAGTATATTATTATATTCTCAGATTCAATTTAAAATAAGTATTTGAAAAATAATTCTAGCCGCTCTCGAATTAAGTTCATTTGAACTGCTGGATAAAGGCCTCTCCTATCACCTTACTCGTAAACATATGGACGCATTAGGATGTACATTTATGTTCAAAATCGTCACGATGGGCAAGCGGGTTGGCGATTGCAGTACCTACTATGTCCACTCCACTATGATCATTTGTGATACATCATCAATATTCAATATAAATGGTCAGTGACACTACAAATTCCTTAGTTGACTCTATCGACACCCACGAGAAGAGTTGGGGTGGTGACAAATGTATTCTTACTGCTGTCACCACATGACCAATATTTATATACACATCATAGTTATAGTCTAGAATAGACCATTTAATAGTTTACAACATTTACTTTTACTTTATTTATTTTCAAAACTACAATATTTATGTACATAGATTAAATCTAACTAATCTACTTAACCTAACCTATATCTAAGATTGGCCCTTGTGGCATTGTACCGAGGATGCTGGCGGCATTTCCTCGCTGTATCGCAATACTGATGCGTTGTGCGAGGAAGTCGCCAGCTCAACATTTTAGTTATTACGTGGTTATCCTATCATATTTATATCGCATAGGTATAAAAATATAATGTTCTATTTAGTCATGCCGACTATATATTCAGATACCTATGCAATTTACATTTACTGCTGACTAATTGCAGTTTTAAGGCTTTCAGGAAATGCAATTTTATGACTTAGATAAAAATAGACGGAAACAGCACATATTTTCAATCTATATCATGCACAATCTTTATTTAAAGTTCAATAAACTAGTTCTGTTTGAACGTCGAGCAAAAAATAGCTTTTAAGTGTTTGCAATTCTGTGACACGCTGTGGTTCATGGCCTTCGACAAAGTGCTATTACTTCCTTGTTGTTAGCCTTTCAAGCAACATATTACCGATATAATTTCTTATTACTTTTCAATGTACAAAAAAATGGAGATAATAATTGGCTAATGGCAGGTTTGATTATCTTATATAACAATTTGATTATTAGTTTGATTATTATGTAGTAACAATACCGTTTAGGTTTAGCGGTATGTACTTAATAAACCGCTGTATTTATAACACGAATTGATTATAATTTAATGTCGCTGTAACTGTTCGGTTGCCTTTCAAGGGCGAAAAGTAAACGTGGGATTAATTGTCTATGGCACTGATAAACTATTCCAATAATCAATTAATTCAATTATGTAATAATTTATGAATAATGATGTAATTATGTTTTTCAATATCGTTCATGTAATAAATAAAATGACCGGGTTCCTAGTCAATAACTGGTAAAGTACGTAATGCTTGTCTTTAAACTTTATGCAAACGGTAGCCTTTTGACGACAGAACACTGATAAACTTGCAGCATTCAATTAGCAAATATCTGCGTGGATCTCAGTAAAGTAAGTCTTAGGTAACTTTCAGGTAACTTTACAATTAGGCCGCCGTTACGCGGTTATCATGTGGTTTTTGTAATCGCTATACAATTTCCCGGGTTCCTGGTTTCAAATGGATCATGGGGAAGTATTATGTGCATGCGTAGGCGCAACAATAAAGTTAGATTACGATAAATAAGGTGTATGCACTTGCACGTTGATGCCACATTATTTTAACCTGTGCAGGTGGTAGGACATCGTGCATGGTCAGCCCGGATAGCTACCACCGTCTTACCGTTAACCTGCCGCTAAATAGCAGTGTTTGCACTGCTGTTTTTCGGTTTGGGGGTAAGATAGCTGGTGTAATTACTGGCATAGATAGAGGCAATCCGTTTAAGTCCTCAGGGTAAATATGTCCTTTATAAATCACATTGGGCAGGACGAGTTTAAACCAGCAATCCGTCGCGGAATTTCACGGGTACAATGGTGTTGGCCTTTATCTTGAATCACTCTATCTATTTAAAAAAGCGCTACAATATCCGTTGCAAAGTTATGAAGATTTAACCACACATAGGGACAGACAGAAAGCTACAGCAACTTTAGTTAAACTTAAGAGTGAGTTTATTACATTTACTTGGCAAATTAATATAAAGGGCCAAATTGGCTGTTATGTTGGTGTAAGCAATATTTATGCAATGTTTTTTATTTCAAAATTCCAAACCTAAAATGTTTTAGGTTTGGCAGATTGAAAAAGTATTGCTAATTCAAGACCTACATTACTGAACATCCTAGTGAACTAAGATGACACTAAAATAGTTTTCAGCACGGATGGTGCTTTTTTACGCACTAGTGCGAGAGGTGGTTCATTTGCTGTCAGGTCCAAATTACGAATGACCAACTTAACTGAAAAACGTTGTACGATACATGTGCGAAAATAGAATTTCGTAACTGGTGACGATTTAAAACAATTCCTTCGGTCGTGTTTTAATTTATCGGCACTCTTTTCGAACTTATTTTTTTTCGCACTTGAATATGTATAGTAATGTATGTAGTTCTATTATTCTAGAATGGAGGTAATGATGTGTTTTATCTTTCAACAGCGTCAACTTCCGACGCGTTTACCTTAGTTAACACTTTGTCGTGTCGCAAGGCTTTACGAGGAGAAAACTTTGTAAAAGAAAGCTTAATTGCGTGATTGGTTGCAGTCTAGTCTAAGTTTATCTCGATTTTCTTATATCAGGCTTTTAGCTTCCAGGTAGTGGAGGCATTTACTATTTTATTACAATATCATCATCATCATATCAGCCGAAAGACGTCCACTGCTGCTGAACATAGGCCTCCCCCAAAGATTGACACAATGACCGGTCCTGTGCCACTCGCATCCAGCATTTATTACAATTTAATAAATTAATATTAGTGAACTTAAAATAAGGTACCTACAAATCATATTTTCGTGACATGATTTCGTGACAAAGTTCATTTACAGATATTATTTAATTTAGCATCCATGTTGTAAATCATTAACTACCTTCCTACAAAAAATCATTAGGCCTATAAGTAACAATAACTACTAGAACGCGTAGGCTTTTTATAAATTGACCTCATCAGTGGGTCATGAGCGCGACCGAGCGATTGTTTCCCAAACTTTAGAGGTCATCTGTGATCTGGCTAACCATTCCGACCTGTCGGTGCACAATACAGATACTTTGTGCAATATATCAATCAAGCTTCGATTTATTATACGATTATAATCAGCTACACCCACAGGCGTTTAAAGCATTTCAACTCAAGTTAATATTTAACTAAGCTCGTAAACTAAGTGTAACTTAAATTGCCTTTAAGCCTAAACTGCCTAATTTAGCAAGGATTTAGCTTGTTAAAGTGATTTACCAGTAGCACTGCCTGTAACTTTGCACAATTAAGAACAGGTAATCATATGCACTTGGACTTTAAGTTCGATTAAGTATCTATATTACGTATACTAAAAGTAAAGATACGTAAAAAAATATAACAGAAATTGCTCTTGTAATAAATATTTTAATGTATTTTGAAAATTACGCAAACATTGAGAAAGTGAGGTCGCGATGATATTAAGTTTATGACACCGATTTTATTTAAAAGTCAGGCAAGCGTGAACTCTCAGACTTATTTGTTCTTGAGACTTAGTGTAAGTAAAGTGAACTAGACAATCAATGGGCTTTCAAGCGGAAAAGATAGAAAGTGGCAAATTTAACGGATCTAATGGTAAAGTGAATCTGTCTGTTTAAAACAAATCGAGTCTTACTTAAGAATAAATAAATCTTTAAAACATTGTAAACATGCTGATTGACGGCAAACAGATTTTTAGATAAAACATTTAAAAATTTGGTGTAATTCATTGTAATATCTGATTGTTTTGGTATTTTCCAGTCCGAATTATACTATAGCCGTGAGTAATATTGCCAACCCGTGTTTTTGATCAGCGAGTTTCATTTTCATTCATAATATGTACAAAATGTGAAGTAGTTTCAGGAGCTATGCGATACATTTCTTGTTCATGATATCTAAGCTATCTAAAGTAAAAGTAAAAAAGGTTGTATTTCACGATCTATTATGAAATTAATCTGAATATCGGTCCGGTAAGTGAACATTGCTGAATGAACAACATTGTTTGGTGCTCCGTGTCATTTGGTGAATGCTGGCATATCGGTTTCAACATGACTCATTAGCTACGGAGCGGAGTACGGAGTTGTATTTTGTATTCGGTTACTAATGTTACGCTACCGGTTCATGTATGATAACTTGAATTACAACTTGAACCAACATCTAATCATAGTATGTCATGTAATGAGTGCATTTGTAAACTTGATTCACCGTTAAATGTTGCTAGTAATTTTACATCTATGAAGTAAATATTGCCGAATATTGTGGCTTACATTTTTTTTGTAGCATTATTAGGTTTTTAATTTACCGAAACCGCTATTAACAAATAATAGTAAAAAGTAGAATAGCATAGTACACTACGACAAAAATGCGAAAAACATGAAATTTCAAACGAGTGGCGATGTTTTAAGGCACGACCGAAGGGAGCGAGACGGCGTTTTTCAGTACAGATGGCCTTCTGAAGTTTTGGACCTGACGTAAAATGAGCCACTTCTCGCATTAAAAAAGGCACCAACTGTACTAAAATAGATATTTATAGGCTGCCATACAACAAACGTGTTTTTTTATGAGAAATTCCCTTCGTGCGCGAGTCCGACTCCGGTTTTTATTTCTGGGTATACATAGGTAATGAAAACACTAAGTGGAAGCGGAATTGGGAATAAAAGCATGACAAAGTCCAGTCAGAGGTTCAGGTCAACTACTACCTACCATATGTTTGAGGTGCACCTATTGATGGAGGTTAAGAAAATTAACTGTCTACAATGTAATTGCATATCATTGAGCACTTGCTAGCATTGCGGTTGGCATGTGCGAAACGAGAGCAATGTGTTATTGGTGGTCTCGCGACTTTGTGAGTATCGGGCGCATATAAATCATCAGTAAAATCTAAAAAAATGTGAATAAATATGGTATGGACCATGACGCAAAAGGATAGAGAATACCTAGAATCATTTGAGATGTGGTGTTGGAGGCGAATGGAGAGAATTAGTTGGACAGAGAGAGTGACGAACGAGTAGGTCTTAGACGGGATGAAAGAGAGGAGGCACTTCATGCACATTATAAAGAACAGAAGAGGAAGGATGTTGGGCCATCTGATACGACATGCATCTCGTAAAATGCATAGTGGAGAGAAAGGTCTAAAGAAAGCGCGGAAGAGGAAGGAAGAGGACCAAGGAGAAATTACATTGAAAAAATCAAGGAGAACGTGAAAGTCACGTCGTATCAAAATCTGAAAGAGATGGCCTGGGATCGAGGAAAGTGGTAAGCGTGCTTTGAGCTACACGCGCTTAGGAGAGAGAGAAATAATTATGGCTGACTTTTCATAGCATTTGACGTCTTCGACCCATATCGTGAAATTCGTTCGCAGATATATGTTTACGTTGATACTAATAAATATCAATTATTTTAACTAAAAATTAATGTGAACTCAAAGTTTAAGATTTTAAGTTCTTAATAAAACCAGGATTATGTTCCATAATTACGCCCTTTTAACCTATTATCCTGTCATATTTATTAATATCTTTATAAATTAAAAAAAAACGTAATTAATAATCAAAAAATAATGTGATACATTTCAAAGCGAAAGCTAAAAGTGCAACGAGGTACCAATCATTCACCGCGTAACAAATTCATTACAAACTTAATTTAACGCTCGTTGATTTTTAAATTGGTTTCAGACAAATTACAAAAGAGATAGCATGCTGTTACAAAGTTATCGGTATATCAATATGACAGCGAAATATTAAAAATTCAATCAATGAAATCAATACAGTCACGTAAGTAATAATTTGTTGTTTTTTAAGCTGATCGAATGCTGAAAAATGAAGCATACAAACGGATCATTTTACAATGAGTAATGATCCAAGAACATACAATGTAAGCGTTATTAACTTTATTTTGCCACCTTATTTACCTAAAGTGAGTAATTATGTTAAGCACTAGTAATTTAATTTCTGCAAAACAATTACTTATATAAACCGATTGCTTAACAAAGCTGTGCCTACAAATCTGAAAGCATTGTAGAGGGGTTGATTTTTTAGGGTTCCGTACCCAGTGTAATAAGTGTTCACTTAAATCATTTAAGTCTTCACACTTGAAACTTTAACATATATATTTATTATATGACGTATTTCTGCCGCTATGGAAAGAAACAGTAAAACAGAAAAAATGAATATTTAAAGGGGCTCCCGTAAAGGCTCCCATACAGCCAATGTACATAATGTTTTTGGGTGAGTAAAATTTTTTGACAAATTTTACCTACTCCGACTGTAAACGACAAGTTTACAATTAAATATATTTCTTATTAGATGATTATTATTTATTAGAACCAACACTAAAAAATATAGAAAAACAGAAAAATAATTAAGGCTAATTAAAAATAAAACAAACTACAAATATAAACTAAGTAACAATAAAACTATCTATAAATATAAATTTGGCCCCCTGGGCAAGGTGCCCAGCACGCAGGCGGCATTCCCGCGCTGGATTGCAACAGCAATCCTTTGCGCAAGAAAGCCGCCCGCGCGAGGATCGCCCGTGGACTCCCTGAGGCGTTTGCTGATGGCCTTGTGGAGCCCGCGTGCCCCCTTGCCCCAGGGACCAAGTGTCTCGACGCCAAAAGCTACAAACTCGTAGTTGGCGCCGAGACAGCTATATTTATTAATTTTCGCCCGCTCCCGGGCGTCCGCCGCCGCCCCAGCCTGTTTGCAGGTAGCTGAGATATAGGACGCCGCCAGCGTATCGGCGCAGGTGGCGTCCCAAACCAAAGCTCTCCCCAACCTCCAGGGAATCAATGACATCCCGTCAGGGCGCTTACCATCGTTCCGCACGATCTGGGGTTCCAAACATGCGGGGACGTTGGCACTGACGAGCGCCCGTCGCAGGATGTCATTGATAGCGGAGTGACGGGGCAGGCGACCCTGGCCCGAGGAGCAGACTAAACTATGATGGCCGTGGCGATCTGCGGGGGCTCCACACGATACGCAAGTATGGTCTACACATACATCAGCCCCGACACGGAGACCGATGGCTATACGGAGCGTGCAGGGGTCAATGAAAGTGCCAATATTGGGCGAAGGGTAGGCATTGAGCCACTGCCCAGATTCTGGCTTGGAAACTGCAAGGAGCCTTGCGCGATCCTTGCCAGATGAGGTATCAATCAGGGATTTGAGGTTGGCGGCCGAGGATATGTTATCCCAAGCCCTTTGCATGTGGGGTTTTGAGGGAATAATCGGATTTGGCCCAGCCCGCCAGGCATCCTTGGCTTCATCAAGGCACGCGATCTCACAGTTTGTTGCCGAAAAGGCCAAGATTTTTCCTACGAGATCTGACGAGCCATGAACTGAAGACAAGAATGCAGGCAAAGCTATACTAGCAATTTTTCGTGTTCCAAGACCACCAAATCTGATTATTATTATTAGATGTATTCTCGTACAAAAGGCTTTATTTTCGTTCATCAAGCTACGTGCAATATTTGTCATCTTGTTTGTTTATTTTATAACATGTTAATTAAATATGAGCAGTCACAGTCACAAATAATGTATTTTGTTAATAACGCAAAGGCGCTTGAAATATTCACAGTGTAGTACGGGACCCTTCACGCGCGAGTCCGACTGGCAATTGACCATTTTAATTACCACAATGAATGTGTTACAGTATTTAATTATGTAGCTTCAGACTATCGCAGAACTTTCACTGTTAGGCTTCTTGTTGAGCATTGTTCACCGGTTGCGCAAGAGTGCATGTGATCGCTAGGAAGTGAGGCACTTGGCCTCGTAACACGAGATGCGTGTAAGATACAGCTTGTATCTCGCATAAATTGATTTGTCATTTTTTGCTTGTCATTGGCATACCGACCCTTATTGAGCTCAGAGCTACTATGATCTCTTAAATGTAATTCAGTTTAGGTTCGGCTACTTCGGCTTATCAGGTTTTAACAGTTATTCTATGAAACTGAAACATCGAGATTCAGATTAGGTCCTAAACTGAATCGCATTAGTAGATCGTGGTAGCCCCGCAGGTACTATAGAACTAGGTCGATCTACGGATCGTCTAATGAATCTCAGTGACACTGAGGCCTTTAATGATACAACATTGCCTACCGTGCCGAACTTTGCTTGAAAAACTCCGTGAAAAACAATGATTATCGTTCATATAGGATATAGGTATGTCGGGATCCCAATTATGTAACAAAAGCACCCAATTCTGAGCAGTTCAGTTTTAAATGTTTTTCAAGTCAGACAAAAACTAGCAAGGCAGGCAATTTTGTAGCAATTTACTACAGGTAACGATTATTTATACTAACCATATCTAAAAAACTGGTAATTTAACACTCATATTATGTAAATACAAGTATTTACTAGTAAAATGCATTCAATAACTCATCATAAAACGTACAATTCAGTGTAATTAAAATATCGTTATAGATACTTTTTTATTGGTAGATATTTAACATGTAACTCAGCCGTTACTTTTAATGAAAGCGTTAAATTGCGATGAGAGGATAACATCCGTAGTAAAATGTGTGAACGAGATATATTTAATGACCGAATCACATTGGTTGCACGTCAGTCTCATAGGAAGAAAAACAGAAATTTCAGTTCTGTCCTAAAAACTTAAAAAGAGTTTTATTTTGAATTTTCAACAGTTTCATATAAGTAGAGAAAAGTCTGTAGAATAATATTACACTTTGATTTATTATTAAAATTATCTATAAAGCTTTGTAGACACATGCATACAATAAATAGACACAGGAGTGTGGTAAGATGGTGATAAACGTAATTCTGCCCTAATTGTGTTTGTAAAATATTCTATAACAAAATATTTCTCTGAATAAGAACACAGTTACTATTACGGGTAGTAGACAGAAGATATCATAAGTTCGCTGTTTTTTTTTTGCTTTAGAAATCATTTGATGTTTGTCTGCTAATTTTGCCGTATGCATGAGAAGTTTGTATCATTACAAGCGCAGTCTGTTTACTCCACGCAGTTCACACGGTGTGTTTGGTAACTGGTAACTCGTCTCTTTCTAATTGTTCTCGTAATAATTGATAATTGCTTTTCTCATGAATTAGCTTTAGGTTTCATTAACAGTATTTTCAATAAAATCAGTTGAGCAGAGAGCTTATTGCTAAAGTAGAGTGATTATTTATTCTTTTTACAGAAATAATAATGAAGTGTTCTTTAATAGTAATAAATTATACAAAGTTTGTAATTGATGTAAATTAATATTTATTTAAAAAGTAACACATGTTATATTGTGTATTAGTAATTCAAAACCTCATATTTAAACCGTTTCAATGCATTTGCATGCAGATGCAAAAAACAGTGCTATAGGTACTTATAACGATTAAACGAAATAAAAAAAATGGTATTTTCTATATCATTCTGTTACGTTTGTTTGTAAAACACCAGTCGTGTACGCTTGTTAAACTTTGTTTTACATAAACTGTATACTTTATTGCTGTCGGCATTACGAGGCCGGTCGTTGATTGTTAAAAATCTACATTTGTGTGTAACATTTTAAACTCGTGAAAATGTATATTTCCTGGTTTAATAGCCGGACTTAAAACTCCATTTGCCAATTTTGTTCTCAAGCTGCAAGTGGCGTTGCAATGATTGAATTTATTGCACTGGTTCGTAAGGAAACTGTAACTAATGCGCTCACGACTTAATTTGGCAATCTAGATCTCGGCAGGTATACACTGTCCGAGTAATAAAATTTAGGGACGATAAATGTACGTGTCAACGAGCTGTGGATATGGTAAAGCTACTTTCCTTAAAATATATAAGAATAAGGGTACACGGTTGTGTACATACCAAATACCTATGTACGTATTGGCTGTCTCACCTGTTCTATATAGGTTTGAATTAAAATACGATTTGCGGTTAATGTTTGTTACGTTTATAGAGTTTTTATAGATCTAGATTTTTAGAAAAGTTTTTAAAATCTTTATTATTTGTTGCTTGTATTAAGTTTTTTTCTTTATTATTTTTGTTAATTTATATATTCAGTTCTCGAAAAATATTTCTACATTTCTAAATAGATACTTATCGTAAATGTAGTAAACGTACCCAACATTGCCTACTTGCCAAGCCAATGCCAATCTTACCTAGGTATCGCATCCGTATTTATGTCGTAATCCTAATAATGCGAGAAAAACCATTTTGAAAAATCAGTTGTAGAAGGCTGTGAAGTAAACATAGCTATTTTTCATTACGGGTAAAGTTTGGCATGTTAGGCAATGTTTCATACGCGGAAAATGGCGCCAAACAAAAGACAATGACTTGATAGTGTTATTATTTCTTTAATTTAACCTGACCATATCGAGGAACTGTCATTTTCGTCTAATAACAACCTTGGTTATGTTATTAAGTCAAGAACTTCATGCTTTGTTACCCAGGGGACAGTGATGACTATTTCCAAGTGTGGCATCGAAATGAATTGAGGCAGCTTCATCTTGCCGTATAATATACTCGTATGTATTTACGTGTTAATTTTATAATCCCAAGTAAAATATTCGTAAGTCATTACACTCATTACAGAAAATAACATAATCAACATTTATCTGGTTGCACTCGTATCTTGGAACTTAGAAAGGTCCTGAGGTCTAATCCCGGTAAGAGCATTTATTTTTGTCGTGAGCATGTGTGTTTTAGAGTTATGTCGTTGTTCCTATGTACACACACAAGTATTTAAAGTGTTTATCATTTATTTATTAAACTCATGAATAACATATTACACAATTAATTTAATACTACTTATATAACATAATAAATATAAAAAAAAATACATATAAAATAAAAGAACCTACAAATAAAAAATCTCGCCCAAATCGCTGCCAATGGGCAGTGTGCCCAGAAGGCTGGCCGCATTGCCACGTTGTATGGCAATGCTTATTCTCTGAGCGAAATATTGACCAGCCCTCTGGTCACCAGTGGCATCGATTAGTCGTGAGGCTATGCTTCTGTAAAGACGACGCGCACCCAACACGCAGAACGACAAGAACGCATTTTGCCTACTTTTGTCTTTTGTTTTTGCGAGTACAGTCACAAACAGACACTAGGTATAGGTAGGTTAGGTTCGTTAGGTATCTGCAAATGGCCGAAAGCCAAACTGCACAGAATAGGAGCCCCGCGTGAGAGGGGCTCCGTCGATATCGCTTTAAAGTTATGATAAAACGGAAAAAATACTGTAGACGTTTTGCGTTGTAGACCAGTTGCTACTAACCCTTTGTATGCAAAAAAATATTTTGTACTTATTTCTGAAAAATAATCATCAATATTGGCGATTAATAACTAATGACCCACGCCATCTGGTTCATCTTTTGATTCTGTATCATTAAACTTTTGCACTCAACTGTTCAGACATTTTGCGTTTTAGTCATAGTGCTATGAAGGCAGTATACGAAGTAGGCATTTTGCGTTTTAGTCAATTTGCTATTTAGACCGATTGCACGTTGGGTAAACTGCAGTTTAGGCAAAACAACAAACTAGTCATTTTGCGTTCTAGACGATCTGCGAATAACCCTTTGTTTTAAGCTGAATCCATCTGTATAAGATTACCTTAGAATATATTGTGAGCGTGCGCCGCATGCACTTATCTCGCTTAACAGAAAAACGCGTATACATCATTCGTATAAAAAAAACAATCTAATCCCTTCAAAAAGGCTCACTATAATTCATGTTTTTCATCTCCACGCATGTTTTAGTATGCATTCGAGAAAAGATTGTTTTTTTTTACAAAGTGGCGAAATTATCGCTGTGTGGTAAGCGAGTAATGAGCAGGTAATTGTCTCGTGTGTGTAATCCCGTGTAATCGCGTGCGCATTGCCCCACGGTGACTATGGCTGCTCTGTGACATTGGAGTGGTTCAAGTCAAGGAAGCTTAACGGCTCAGCCACAGGTATGCGCGAAGGGCAACGCGGCAAGCGTTTTCCCTAATCCTTGCGTGTAATCCCAACTAACCACCGCGCGTTGCGCGTGCCGACCGCGCAATGAACAGATAAAACGCCTGCCGCGCCGCAATTCGCATGTGTCCGTGGCCGAGACGTAAGGCCTACGACGAACTTATTATATTGCATCTCCGTCACACCCATGGCGCTATTGTTGTAGTAACAGAGACAGATGCTTAAAGTTTACGATACCTATTTAAAATTTTAAACAATAGTAACTGGCGACTGAAGGCTTAATGATATCCCGTTATACTGATTAGTTGCATATAAGAGTGATAGAGAGGGAATTACGCCTACACTCGTGACATGATTTTGAGACAAGTAGTTTAAACTGCATATTATTATTATAATTCATTTCAATCTGAAGGTCGCGCGTTAGAAGGAAACCGGAGCTTAATTTCAACATAGCCACACTTCCCTTTGGTTGGAAGGTCAGAATGACAGGTCATAAAAAGTTTTCAATCAAATTAGGGGTCTACAGGTCCTTAGCGATGTCAAAAAGCCCAGAAAAATTTGGGCACTGATTATTGAGAACGAAATTAATTTATGACCGTCAAATTAAATTGGAGGGATATTTGTGACATGAAAAGAAATAACTTTTTAGGCTATTCCAGCGCTTGAAGAAACAACGATGCAGGGAACGGACCTATTCCAGCTGCCGTAGTACTTCTGATTATAGGTATTGATGTAAAGAGATGTGTAAGCAAACACGAGATATTCTAGCCATACACAAAATAAGGTATTTTCAAAGTCAAAGTAATCGTGTCACATCGACATTGACTTGTTTGACGCCAAAATCTAGGTCTTACCGATTATTTTTATACAATCGCCGTCAGTAGTATCTTATGACTGCTAAAATATGTGACACGTCAACTCTTAGAGCATAACTAATGTTGTGTTAGATATTTTTGCGGCCTTCGTGGTGTTAGGTAGGTACAGTCAGTTACAAAGTAATGTATCCACTTTTTCACCTTACTGAGGTGAAAAAATGGATACATTACTTTGTAACTGACCGTACCATTGATGATGATTATGATATTTTTATCGAAGATTTTAAGGGTCATAATTAATCATCTTTGATTTATTTTTTTAATATTTTAGTATCACAAATAAATGCGTTTTGTTAAATTTTGGATTCATATACAATTCCGTAGGTATGTCATGATGATTGCACGAGTCAAGGGCAATTAGGAGTACAAATATTTTTCAATTCCTTCCTTAAGGTGCATTTAGACAAAACGAGCATTCTCTCATTATATCCCCCACTCTACGGTTTCAACGAATTTCGACGAATCACGTTTTGAGTAACGAACGAATTTCATAGAATGACATTCGCTCAGTCTCTCGTATGTTCTAAATCCACCTTTATTCAATGGCTTAAGGTGAAATTGCGTATAATTATAATATTTGTATGCTAGACTGACATAAGTCGTTTTTAAAAATACTTCATGCTCCACATCGCAATATAACCGTAAAATATTTTCTTTCAAATCGTCTTCCGCTTGTGTTTGAACCACACCGGCTTTACATAAACAAAAGACCGAATCTAAACGTTGTTTGGACACACATAAAAGGGGCGTGTTGTGCAATTATAATTCGCGATATAATTAAAATTTTGAAAGTAATTAGCCAGGCGCAATTTAGCAGGTGTTTATTAAGTGCTATATAAGAACAATCAGATAACCCGAGGCGGTTAAACTGTATTATGATACTTTTAAGCCTGTATTATACGCAGAGATTGGACAAATTTACGGCACTGTTATTTAATAGTGACTCCACAATAATTATGTAAATAATAAAAAAAATATATTTTAAAATTACATTTGTAATATTAGTCATTATGAAAGTACATGTATTTACTTATGTTTTGTATTCAGAAAACCAAATGATTTATCAAACAATTAACTAACTTATTAATATTGTATGTTATTGGAAACAATGACACAAATTATCCATTATCTGATTATAAACCACACTCATACTCATAGTATATAAGTTTCTTTTCTCAAACATGCAATGAAATGTTGTAGTTATGTGCCTAAAAAGTGGCCGGGAAGTACCTCGTTGCCGGCCTAGGCCGGCAAGTGCCTCTTTTTTAATTTTCATTTGACATAGGGTTGTGACCTGGCATCTTGGCTTTTAGCCAATAATTATCTGTAAGTAATATTAGTATAAAAAAAAAATATTGGCAAATTTTTGCAGTTATTTAAATTACATAATTTAAAATAAATGTATAGTAACTACTCAAAATAATATTTAAAAAGCAGTATTATACGGCGCGATCCGTCGGCCCCGATCATCGCATGCGATTAATTGGACCCAACCGACCGCGTCGTCTAATACCGCATTTAAAAGTAAAAATTTACAACTTTCAAAGAGGTCAATCTTAAAAAAAAATGAGGTGTCGGTGTCGTATTTGACTTTTGTTGTGTTTCAAAGACTTAGTTATGTAGTTGACTTATAGTTTCTGAGAAAGAAGATACATTTTTTTGTTTCATTTCATTGCATGTTTGAGAAAAGCATTATACATACCTCGGCCATGAAGTGACGGGTTGCCGTCCGAATACTATCTCATATATTCGGTATAGTCTACATATATTCGGCCGGCAACCAGTCACTTCCCGGCCTCGGTAGTAATGTACTATTAACGGTTTCGTTTTAAATAAGAACATCGCGGTTCTAATCGCTCCCCGTAGTCAAATCGGACTTGTTTTTACGACGACGGGCATTTGCTTGTATGATGATCATATATTTTTGATATTCAGTTATGACCACAGATCGGATTTTTGTGCGACATCTCATACTAAATGTCATCAAAATGACGTAAGTCACTAAGAATGTCGCAAATCCATCCGATCTCTGGTTATGATTGTTTCTATACGTCTAGTAATCTATACCGTTGCCAATATCCATAGGATAAGATTTGTTTATTTGAGACTAAGTCAATTTATGAAACATATATATCATCTTGGTAACCAACAGCGGTCACTATGTACCCATAAATGATAAATCGATATTGTCTAAACGAAAACATTTCGCGTTAAAAGGGCAAAGTTGCATACTTAAGGTCACATAAAGTCCACGATAAAACCAAATAGTAATTCACTTGTTACTTCATTTTGAAATGTAACACTCGAGTGACTTGAAAATAGACCACTTTGTTCACATTAAGGCTTCCGCGATGAGCGGATGAGGTGTTTAACGCGAAACGGCTTAATTACAGTAACGCCCTTATTGCGATATAGGTTGTGATTGACTAATAGTTCCAAAAGGCGTATTGCGAACGTTCAACTCGACGTGTCAAGCTTAAGTGTGAATTTACAAGTGCAAGTGAGAGGTATTGAACGTGGTTTGCGGTAGACCCGCTGTTATTATTATCATGATATTGCATTTTTCTTTAGATATAGTTATGGGGTTACCAGCTACGAAAAGAAGTGAAGAAATAGAAACATTGATATCATCAGGTTCAAATGCTGTTTTATTTTTATTACAAAGCATGATTGAGTCGATTATCAATTGATAAGAAGTAATGGGTCTAAGATATAGAAGCAACTAACTGAATTTTTAATAGATGTGCATTGTAATACATAATTTAGGAAAGTGTAGAGGAAATACTTGTGGTCGATGGTTATAGTAAATAAGGTACTTTACTTTACTTTACCCTGATTCCGCCGTGTAATAAAAACCAAGGAGGAAGCTGGAGACCAGGTATGTACTTATTGTACATGCTCTCGTATTTCCTCTTATTCTCACTATTATTTGTTTAATGTTGGACAAGTTGAACATATGTACTTACTACATACTGCTTATTGTCTATCATAGCATTCGATATTATTAAATTACAACGATTTTTTTGTTATATACAGTCGAATAAAACAAATTATCCACGTGACACTTTTTATCTCAAAGATTTGAAGATATAGAGAAATCGTGTACCCACACATTACAAGAATGGCTGTATCTGAAAACAAACTGCACGAAGTCATATTAAGGTTGAGGACAATGCTGATTGGCTTACGAAATTTCATATCTGGACTAGATTTTTTATTCTTAAAAAGTAGTCGACCTTCAACAAGGTATTTTGGCAAGTAATTATTGTAATTTAGTTTGATTTTTACTCACACCTTGAATTGTTGGTTAATAATCGACGCAAATTGCTTTACGTTCACACCTATGTTGAGATTGTGGATAACGATATTTTAATGTATATTACGTTCCTATGTATTGATTGCCATAGAGGGAGGCCAGTTGCCACTAAGGTTTTGGGACTTTAAATAGGCTTTATAAGGTTTTTTTTTAGAAAATACTTTAAGTAGTAGTTGAAGTAGTACTTTTTTATGACATTGACCGTTCTAAAACTTTAACTAGGTAATTAAAAAAAACACTATAGAGAGCTCTAATTTGAGTACCTCAACGTTCTAAACCTCACTGGAGATACAGTTCTTTTTGGGTACACTGTACCTAGTGTACCTATACGTAGTCTAATTTTCTGTGTGAAACTCGCGCATTTAAAAAAATATTATATGCGGCTATTTTCTAGTCAGGCAAATGACATCCAAGACTAAAGTCCTACCTAAGTAAGCTGTTGATCTAAACTATTGTTCCTATGTAGTGTTTTACTGAGCGACTTTCCAACTTCGAAATATACTTTTATATTACTCGTCACATTAAACCTTTTTATTTTATTGAATGAAGAAAATATATTTACAGCATAATTGTTATGGATGCTAGTTAGGTTTGTTTCAAAAAATAAAAGAAGATAGCCTGATCGGGATAAATAAACAAAAGTATTAAGTGCAACATGGTCTTTTATTCGATTAAGTACTGATTTTTCAATCCCCAGATAACAGTAACTGTCAAATAAATGTTAGCTCTATCCTTTTTTGACTGATGGCCTGAGATAAGGATGGTAATAATTTTAACTAACAGATATTTTTAACTGACGAATGAAAAATCAGCCCTAATGAAGTTACAACGGATTAGTAGTACTTAAATAGGTGAAAGGAGGCAAAATAAATTAAAAACTATATTGAACTTATGTACCTAGTATTATTATTTTTTCATTTTATACCAAGACAAGGTAATAGGAGGTACTGAATATGCAGGTAGCTATGTCCTCGACTGTACCTAACCAAAACTTTAATAATACCTAGGCATTAATATCATAAATAATTATAGCCGTATTTTAGTTTCAAGGGCAGAACTACTTCCGGAATATAATTTAAATGGGAAATATCAGTTTAACCAGTACACACGGAAATTGGTAAAATTAAAGTTTAAATTTATAATCTCTGATTACATTACCGAAGCAGTTAAAGTAAATTGAAATAATTTTTGAGCTCTCCTTAAAGCTTTATTCTTAGGCGAAGAACAAACGTGATCAAAGCTCATTTAAATTAATATTCAATGATAATGTTATATTAGATTCATTTAATACTATTTCTAAAATATTTTTTTTTGCCGCTGTTTCGAAATACGATTGTTATTTTGATCAAGCCTATACGTACCTACCATAATATTTAATTCCGCAATTCCTATTATACTTAATTCCCACTCTGAAAGTCGTCAGTCGTCTAGCTAGTTTCTTGCTGGACTCTTTTTAGCTTGGTTAGGGGTAGGGCATTTCTCCGAGCGAGCGTTTCAACCGCCGTGACTTCGCAACAGCATGAAGGTGAATTTAGACCAAACGAGCATTCGCTCATTCTATCCCCCACTCTACGAAATTCGTTCGTTACACAAAACGTGATTCGACGAAATTCGCTGATTTCGTAGAGTGGGGTATACAATGAGCGAATGCTCGTTTGGTCTAAATGCACCTTTACCCGTTTCCCAGGTTGAAACGATCGCTTTAATGAATCTCACTAGAGCGCAATCTTGAAGAAGTATTCCCGTGTACATAGTACAAACTATCGTAAATCTAAGCACACATGATTGGTGCGACAATACATATGTCGCCGCGAGATACACTTCCCGTGTTTTATTAACTATTTTAATAAGAGGGATGGATACTCTATCTCGCGAGGACATACTGTCGCACCAATAATTTGCTAAGCATACCTACTCAATAAATTAAAGGAAGCAGGCAACTGAGAGCAAAATGGAACTAATTTTACATTACGAAACGGATTATTTAAAGCACTCCACAAGACAATAAGTTTCGGGTTCCATTAGATCATAACACGAGATCCTATTAATGGAATGATCCGTGGCTTAGATTCAATTGTGTTGGCGACCTTGACATCGTCCATTACGTGCGCTTTCGCAATTCACGGTCACTATGTTTTTTTATTGTTTTTATGCAGTTGTAAATTTTAGCAATTTTACAATTGGGTCGTTTTATCAAGGTGTGGTCTAATTTGTATTCTTTACGTAAATAAAATCAAATAATTCATTTTACTACGTCCACTAATTTAATATGTTATGAATTATTCCTTGTTAGGTTACAAAAGTATTCGTGGAAATTAATTAATTTTGTTACAACATAACAGTAAATTTATTCATCATCGGTTAGAGGGTCTACAATATTAATCTATTGCTACTATTATAATCAACATCCGGCACATTATTATAAAACTTATAAGTGTATATTTACATTATTTTTGTAAGTTGTGGCTGTAATATTCTTAATAGAATACTTATTACATTCGTATTAGGCGGATTTATCTGTAGTGTACTGATCAGAATATTTCGATTAACATGATTTCCATTTGAAATCCAATCGATCTCATTCGAATAATAAATTAATCGTAATTTTAATCGTAACCGCGCCCTAGGCCGACGTCGTGATAAGTCGCCTTCGCATTACCGTCAGAGTCCTAGTCATGGCGGTTATCGATAAATTACAGACTTGGCCCGATAATAAAATAATGAAGGGCTTAGTGTAACGACGTAATCGAATCGAGTCCAAATCGACCCAGAGTTTGATTCCCACGATTACGCCTAAGGTTCGCAATCCTAATAGTAAATACTAAAATCAATGCTGCCCTCTGGCAACGAGTGATTCATATTCTTGCAAACCTAACCTAATTCTATGGTAGAATTACCCTAAAAGGAACGACGATGTGGCCATCGGTCACAATCAAGATATCCAATTGAAATTCGTTCTCCTAATTTAAGCAATGAAATATTTCCAGCTTTCTCTTTAGTTAACCAGATTTGAACATCATGATATCATTGAAAGACCGAATATTCAGCCTCGAGGTGCTACACAACCAAAACAAGAAAAGAACTGCACACTTTAGATAGTTGCTTTCATAGCTTTATATAGTGTGAAAACATTATGATTGTTTAATTTAACGCATGGATACGCAATGCAATTGGATATTTCTAAAAGCACGGTATGTGACGTCAAAGCTCTTACATTAGTACCTACTTACTTGTGCAAGGCTGTATACATAAAACTCTTGAATCTATTAAGATTATCTTGAACTATCAAAACGGTGTATTATCAAATAAATCAAATTTGCTATAAACTGCAGGTTAGTGCATGCAAATAATTTATGTAGGGTCAGTTGTTAGTGGATACTTAACATCAGATCACATTTTTTAAATTGTAAATGTTTGATATCCTTGAACACTGAACAGCCTACAAGAAATAAAAATCAGGATTAAAGAAAAATCGAGTCAATTTCTCTTAATAGCACATATAAGTACCTACTGTGTTCTATTTTTGCAAAGCATGTATGAGAAGATGTATGGATGTTAGCGAAGCGAAGGAAGTTTGCAAGGATCGTAGTATGTGGCGTTCAGTGGTTTCTGCCTACCCCAATGGGATACAGACGTGAGTATATGTATGTGTTCTATTTTTTGAACACTGCACCCACAACATCATTCTTTATTTTGTCTAGTGTAGGATTACCGGAACCCTAACTAAATATAGATTTGTTTAAGGTCGACTCATAAAAAAAACTTATTGTTTTATTGAATAAAGTTACTTTTTTTCGTTACTATAGTTGAAAGTAGTTGTGCAAGCTTTATTTGTTACACTTTCGTTTCGATTTTAGTTTAATGGTCTCTTTGTTTTACGGTTATAGTGAAAGCTGTACATGTCAGGTTTTGTTTATTTTGTGCCTCAATTTTATTAAAAGGCGACTTGGAGGATAGCGGAACACATTTTTTGTATTCGATAGGACAAGATACGTACTGCGAGTGAAAATGTATCGTATTGATATTACGGCCTCATACTGATTTGCACGATTTCTTGATAGAATAGTGTATGGTAAGTACATGGAATACCATCTTTCAACACATCTTATGGGCCCTTTTGTTCCAAGCGGAGTCTTCCAATGTCAGTCTTTTTGTCTCGTCGGATGATTGATAAGAATATAAGCCTCCTAAATTAACCGCCTTGGGTGAACAATGCGTTTCGAAACCATTCACACGTTTTCGTATTATGATATGGTATAACAAGCGAACATAATTCTGTGATTCAAGGTCTGGTTGAGGCCTGCACTAATCAATTTTGTTGCAGGTGTTGAAATGTTGATGCCTATTATCTTTGTCCTTTCATCAATATGTTAATTTACTTAAATATAGATACATTCGATGGATTTAATAATGTCAATACTTTATTGATTATTGACTGTTTTCTGATAAATTTTACCAAATATTCGATGTGCGTAAATTGATTATCAGTTGATTTCATTACATTTTAAAGATCCTAGCATCTTTTATTGTTTTCATTTTAGTATCGCCTTATCAAATGCAAATGACATGAGATGCTTAAAGTAAAACAGTTGACGCAGAAAAATAAGTATACCTATTTTTATTGTAATTCTTCCACAACTACCTCAAACGTGAACTTAAAACATTACGTCATTAAATGTTGACAAATCAAGGATTAAGAAGAAAATTAGCTCAAAGGCGTTTATTTTGTAAAATGTAATGAGTTACAAAAATATTATGAAACTGTAATCGTGGTCCCGTAGTTGCACCGGCGACCTAGCCCGATATCGGCCGATCTCGCACGACACTCGTTTCGCTCGATAACGCGAACGCGATACAGAAGTAGCGCAGTCTTTGTGTAACAATTGTGTAATTCCGATTCAATAAAAGTTTTAACTGTTTGCGAACGATTTCAGTTATGTTCAATATTGGTTGAAAAAATTAATTAAGTTCCAGATTTCTTAAAACATTCGAAAGTTGACAAGTTGCGCATAATTGTATATAATTGTCCCTAACCTTCCGGCGTGTTTTCCGATGTTACAGCTTAATAAATTTTAGAGATAAAGAGGTTTTATGTGTTTTTAATGAAGGCATAAAGTGCACGTTCACAGACGACCAATAGGATAACTTCCTTACTAACTTTTCACATGCACTTCGAATGTTTAAAGTTTATTGTATACTAACCTAAAAAACTGGATCAAATACCGACTCAAATAAAAAACTGGCTCACTCGATTGATAACTAATTAAACATACCGTGCACTTGATCGTTAATTATAGCACGTTGATCACTGTCGCTTTCTCGTTAGTAAATAGGTATACAAATGTACCAGGAATACGAATATTAGCGTATGCTTAGTAATTATAACAAGTTAATAAGACATATTAATGAGTATATTAAGACATTGATGTGTAATAAAGTTAGTGGCCTTGTTTCATAACTTGCTGGCGTATTACAGAAGTTGACTAAACTAAACGCATTATTAATATGTACACGTCAGCGCAGTCAGTGATCTGTTTTGATCGTATCACATTATGCCGCAATAAAAGTAGTATTGTATTTATGCAGTATTCCGAGTTGATATTGGAGAAACGCGATAAGTTATTTTTCCAATTAGGTATGTATTTAATATAAATAGTTGGTCGGGGGTACATTTGTTATAGGTATCATATCACTTACAGATAGAATAGTAGCTTTCGTGATAATAGGACCGTTGAAATTTTCAGAGATGCTGTATTGCTGTTGCCACTACAACAAGTAGCAAAAAGTAGAATGGATATTTAAGATAATCGACTCGCACTTGGCTTTTTCAACTATACAATACAATGATGCGTCATGGTGGTGATCACCAGTCAAAGTACTGACTATATATTATAACCATATTTTGGTAGAACCATGCGATT
Organism: Thaumatotibia leucotreta; assembly: GCA_025490895.1. Lineage (NCBI taxonomy): Eukaryota > Metazoa > Arthropoda > Insecta > Lepidoptera > Tortricidae > Thaumatotibia > Thaumatotibia leucotreta. Next base: position 31,752 of record JALPQI010008311.1, on the reverse strand, counting down.
TGTAGCGTATAAAGTAGGCTACACTCATGTTGAAATATACCATGAGTGCTGTTTCCGACACCATCATCAATCACAGCACGAATTAAGAGTTTTTTTTTCTAATTTGCCAATAACTTTTCGTAACAGCTGTTAGTTGAAGATTGGTCTAACGAGCCGCAGTCTAATCGGTTGCAACCGGCTCGGGAATCTTTTCTTTACAATGGTACAGCAATTAATATTACTTAAGATGAAATAATGAGCCGTGGATCTTGCTTCACCGGCGTGGCTTACTGCAAGGGATGTCTGGGTCAGACGCATCAAAGGATTATCGCCTACGAACGAATAAGTAAGTCAGTTTTTTGAGTGCCTATAATATCATGTGGATAACAAAGTTGTAATTGTGCTTTATCTGACACACAGGAAGATGTTGTGTGCGTTTTAATAATTTTCTTTAAGCATTTTAATTTTATTTTATTTATTAGACACACCAAACAGACAACATTCAATACATGCACAAACAATAAAAACAAAGATCAGACAGGTAAGTTAAACTGTTACCCAAAACAAGTGTATTCAGCATGATTAAAAAGAGAGAAAACATCCCAAAAGTAACTAAAAATTTAAGTAATGTATCATATCAACCGAAAGACGTCCACTGCTGACCATAGGCCTCCCCCAAAGATTGCCACAATGACCGGTCCTGTGCCACCCGCATCCAGCGGACTCCTGCGACCTTCACAGGTCATCAGTCCACCTTATGAGGGGGCTACCCACGCTGCGCCTTCCGGTACGCATTTAAGTATATCCAAACATATTTTTAAGTAGTACCTAGAAAAAGCATATACATGAAGTACATGTTGATGGGCTACTTTGGTAATCCATACACGCCCCAAAATAGTTAAAGCGCAATTTGAACTTTTTTCTCGCTCTCCGTGGGTCTGATTAGCGTCCCGTCGACGTGACCCGCAAGCTCATCGTGGTTTATTTGCCATTCTCACTGCCAACTGGTTTCACTTGCCGATAGCTAACATTATTCTATTATCTAGAGCAACTTTCGCTGAAAGTGACGCTGTGACGTCCAATTTTCATTACATATTTACTTTTGAGAAATGCGCGGAAAAATAATGTCTCAAATCGATTTTGTAGTCAGCACAGTAACCGTTATGACAGTCACCGGGACACACTAATGCATCTAACCGGTACATAATGGAGGTCCAGAGGGGAGGCCTATGTTTAGCAGTGGACGTCTTATGGCTGAGATGATGATGACAGTCATGTAGGGTGACCATCTGTGTGATAAATAGGTAATTGGGATATATGATTTCAGTTATTTATATCTTCTTATGTAGGCAGCAAAATCATCGAATAAACTTAGTGGACTCTAGATACTTTTGTATCGCTTTGCTGACGGTAAATAACAAGTGAAACCATTATGAGCAAAAAGCATTCATTTGATCAATTAACACTCTTTTAGTAAATTAAGGCGCTTTTTTCCCCGCAAATGTCGGTCTAACGCAATAATTCATCCGTACTAACGCCTCGCTGCGTTCGAGTTTCATTATCATAATGCACTAGTGGGCAAATTATCAAATTGGTAAAACATTCCTTGCGGTTTTTTATATACAAACTGATTAGCGGAACTCTTCTTATTAGCAAATGAGGTCAAAGAGGTTAGTAATTGAGTATTTACACTTCCTATTGAGTTGTAAGCAATTACTGTTTTGTTTTTACGTAGATATAGTGGTCTGTTTTAACTACGCCCCCTTTTGTGGAAAAACTAGCACCTATGCATTTTTTTCTTATAAGAGTAATCAAAGAAATGCCCTTATTGTAAGTAACAGACCAATAGCTTTTGTTTATAAAAATGGTGATACAAGACAGTAAAAAATGAATCAATTGATGATTTTGAACAAATTGTCGATTGTGTAATAATTAATATAATAATATTTTAGCCTAGTATAGTGTACCACTGCTGGGCACAGGCCTACTCTCATGTAAATGAGGTATTGGGCTATAGTCCCCACGCTGGCCCTAAGCGGGTTGGGAACTTCATATACACCTTTGAATTTCTTCGCGGATGTATGCAGGTTCCCTCACGATGTTTTCCTTCACCGAACTTCACGATGTTTTCTTCTTCAATTGTGTAAACACAGAAAAACTAATCTTCCGTAGATTTTTATCAATCTATCTTTATACTACTACCGCCTACTACGCCTGTGGTCACAGAATATAACACCTTTTAAGTACGCGCTCATTGTGAATAACGACCACCAAGCCTATAATATGCACACAAGGAGAAAAACAAGCTAATACCAGAATATTATTAGAAAATAGGAAGGAAAATCATGTGTTGGCCTTATGTAAATTAGTTGCTGCGGATGCTGCCGGCAAGTTACTCGTTTGTTCGCTGATAGCATAGAGTAATAACAAATCATAAATACCCATATCATGTGTAACTGTCATACTTATTAGTCAACAAATTTATTTAGTAAGTACACGTATTTATATGGATTATCGTTAAAATCTGGAGGTTCGGATCTTTCTGCTAAATCTGCGATAATAAGTGCTTCCAGTAATATATGTACATTATTTACTGGGTAATCCATATGCATATATTATGTAGGTACTTACTAATACATTTGTAGGCTAATAAGTACGACTTATTATTTCCTTCATTTTTATAAAAAAATCTAACATAAGAAGAAAGATAAATATAGACTTATTTATTATTATCATTTCTCAGTATCAATTTTTGATATTTCGTTTTGTTGTACGAATATGTTGTATTCTTACCACTTATGAAGAGCATTGCACGTTATAAGTGCTGAATTACGAATATCCGTTCATTAAAACCAGGATCAGCCTACCTGAAACAAAAAAGTATGCGTGAGTTATAAAATAAATGAACGAAGTTATTCCATTAAAAATAAATAAAGGTAACATGCAAAACAGTAATAGTTGCATTACATTAGAATTTTCTATCGTACTTTCTCTAGAATTACATAAGAAGTCACCTTAGTTGTAACTCATTCATTATATATTGCAAATAGAAACCGAATCTGTAGGCCAACAGGTGATTCTGAGAATCCATTGATCTTATTACCATATCGTGAACTCGTCGGTCATCCATCTGATATGTATATACATAAATAATTAATTTGCATAGGCATATTTTTAGATCATTTTTATTCATCATCATATGAAATGACATAAGTGAAACATAGGTAGTCCAATAAGAAAGACGCCTAGGCTTGTAAGAGATTGCATATATACGAGTTTAACTACTCGGGAATTTTGACCGAGTGGTTTAGGTACGTATCAGCCGCGAAAACACTCCACATGGGTTTGAAGCCTACATCAGACACTCGTTGACATGTAATTTCAAAAGCCGATGACGGCGATGGCATAACAATGTTATAACAATTATCCATATGCTTATGTGACTCTGTTACGATACAATTAAGTTCACACAATCTTCTCTGAAAAGTTATAACAAGTACTTGTCGTGTTTTGCATGGTGACACATTTCCGGTAGAAAGAGCTCTTGGCAACCATGCATCATGTAACTACTTTTTGTGTTACTTGTTACTTTGTTGCACCGATTATCGGAAGGTGTTACTCTCTTTTGATGTGTCGTGGTATAATTTAATTTAAAGTAACAAATAAGGAAACCCAATCGTCAATACGATGATGTGAAAATATTTTTATGTACGTGAGAAATTTTTACAATAAAGAAGACGTAATCATATATTACAATTGTTGTTCCTAGAAACATGATAAGTAATAAAAATAATAGTCGTAAATATAGTCCTTGATCAACATATTTGCGCTGGTCTGACCTCTACTGTAACCACTAATTGAAAATTAAGTCCTGATTCGGACATGACCACTGGTGTTTCCGGTTTGACAGTATTAGAATGTTGCCTAGAAATGACAGCTATCACATTTTATAACGTGACGCTAAAAGATTGGGCATGTCATGGGCACGTCGGATTAAAAAGTTGAAGTCTTGTTTCTTTAATATGGATAGTTGAAGTATTTTTTTTTTGGCATAACCTTGGAGAAAAAATATAAACATAAATATTTATAGCCTTTTAGGCCATATCAGTAGCACTAAATTAATTACATGCAACTATCCAAATTAAATGAAAATGACATTCTGATTAATCAAATTTAAATTACAACTATTATCGTATGCTGCCCCGCAGAATTCACGTAGTTTACACTAGTAATGTTTAACGTAATACTACCTGAAGCAGAAAACTTTTTTTTATTACCAGTAGCTGTGATGACTTTGCCAGTGTCGGTAACGTTAGGTTTTACTCGATACGTAAAGCAGGCCATCGCGCTCGCGCCAATGCAGTGCGAGTGCGATAGAAATGTATTACGTATGACTCCAACTCATGGTATGGCTACTCTAGTGCAAAATAACTTAAAATGTTATTGTTTAAATTAAACATCAGAGTGTCAATGAAGTATTTTTTATCAAATAAACTGACGGGAAATGTAGCCTTCATGTAGACATTGATAACAATAATTATTGTCGCGGAAGCTAAGCCCCGGGCCGCGAGCCAGCCCAATAGAGTGGAAAACTATACAATTTAAGCCGTCATTTGTAAGTATGACTGACGTCAATTATAGAGATTGATTGTCAATCCATTTTTTTAGTTCCTTGTCTAAAGCTATCTTCTAAAACCGATCAGATTTGAATAAAAACTTTAGCTGGCTTTTATTATTGCTATTTTTATATTTTATTATTGCTGACGGCTGTAAGAACACACTTGTCACCACCCTAACTCATCCGCTTCCTGTGAGGTAATAGTTAACAAAGTATCCGTAATTATTTGTTTATTGTTGATAATAAATATAATCACTAACCCGCTAGCCCAGCGAAGTGATTATGGGCCCTCCTAATCCATTCATACGTATAGGTAGTAGGAGAGGTCTATAATTCCATAATATACGTAACTTAAGCAGTCAAGTGGACGTCTATAATTATATCTGCTATATTTCAGTTGCAGGGGCTTATGTCGCCAGTGTTATAAGACAATACATACTTACTCGTTTAGTGACAAGGTTTAAAAATGGGTAATAACGAGAATAACTACATACAAATATTAAGTACTTCGTGCTTTCAATTTTGACTTAAAAGGTGTATGATTAGTGTCATAATTTCGCCTTGAAATTTCTCATGTGTCGCAAGAGCAATTTGAAGAAATTTCAACATTACCAAATTGCGTAGAAAGTGGGCTTGTCACATTGTTGTCCTGACAGGTTCACATCTAGACGTGAGCGGTATTTTGGCGATTCACCTGTCTAGCTGAATGCCATCAGAATGTCATGATGGCGATGCATAGGAGCACAAACAAACCATTTTGTAATAAGATGCGCTAGATACTGGCACAATGGTTATTGTTGAATCTGTGGTATTGAGAGGATAATAGGCGTTGCGATATGTAGAGATGCTAATTACACTTTACGAGATGCTTCATTTCATTGATTCAGACTTCCACAACTATGAACCGAATCAAATTATTTTGCTCTCAGATTACAAGAGTATTCAGGAAATTATTTGTATTGTGATTAATTCTGATTGCATTGTTTATTAAGAACACATACAATTAATCTTTAGACACGCGATCAAATGCACAATGACAAAATTGCATCTACGCTCCGACCATTAGGACAAGGTCGGCTACCAATGTAACAGCTTTTATGATTGCAGTCATTATATATCGGTTAACTTTATTTTTACCTTATTAGCTTTGCTTTATTATCACTATTCAATTGTAATTCGACGTAGTCCAGATTATGTGGGCTAAGGTTTGCTCAAGTCACGTTCGGGTTAGGTATTCAGTGTTCCAAATCCGTTTACATAATGCATTTATAATTATCATACAGTCTCCGGTTTTGATGGTAATTGATATACCTGTTCTTTTGCAAAAACAATCTGACGCTTGTGTTTTATTCATATTCTAAGAGATCATAAGATGCTGAGTTCTTCCCACGGTCCTCGAACAATTGCATTCAAAATTTATAGAGCTGTAGGTCGCAGTCGTAACATTTAAATTCATGATAAAGTGTTAATTATATCGTTGTGTGCATAGTAAAATAAAACCGTATTTATTTAAATGATTAATTGTCCGTGACAGTCGCTTGTTCACACCGGATTCCATGACAAGGGCGTTCCCAATATCCGCCTCGATGTTTGACGCCGTTTTCAAATCAATCAGATCCGCTTTTGCGTTGTCATGGTGACAGCTGACCGAGCAATGTACACTTAAATACTAAAGGGAGAAATCTTACATTGGATTGTCCATTACGCTTGTGGAATTATATGGAATGCAATTGTCGTGCGGCACATTCACACGGTGGCCTTGCCGGCAATGAGGTGTTCCTTTAATGGTCCGGAAATTATAAAGCTTTTGTTGAATTGTGCAGATTTGGTCAAATAATTATGGATTGCGGTCGCACGGGAATTAGATTGTTTCAAGCCTACAATCATTTATATTGCGTACTTGAAAATATATTAAATTTACGCGTCATTTAATTGGCTTTAGCACCCAGATTCAGTATTAAATTGAATTGGCACTTCGTTTGCGGGAATGTTACTGAATTTGATTTGATGTGAATGCTGTAGAAATCCTAATTAAAAGTAATTGCAAACATGTCAGGTGATAAATCGATCAATAAAAAAATAATAGAATTGCCTTTGAAATCGGACTAGATCTAGTTTCCTTTTCAGTTTAAAATTAGTGGTTAGTGAATCATTAACTGAATTACTGGACAGTAACAAATTCGAAGTTAGTTTTAAGTATTTTATATACAGAATAAAAAATTGTATACGTAAAATTTTGAAACCATACAATTACTGACATAATCAATTATTATTTCATTTATTTTACCAAATCAATATCCTAAAGGATCGGCTCATTGAAAATTCGTGTTTACAAAAAAAATTGTACAGGAAAATAGTTATTTGTTATACAAGGGTGCAAAGTTGTATTTTACCCGCGAGTATGAAATTAAACACGAGCAAGCGAAAGGATTCTATAGTTGAACCACGAGCGAAGCGAGTGGTTCTAAAATAGAATCCTGAGCAGCGAGTGTTTTAACATACGAGAAGTAAAATACATTTGGACCCGTGTGTAATACAAAACTTTTCCCCTCACTATAGCGAGGAAGCTCAAAAAAGGTAATTATTTGTTCACATTACAATCATCATCGGGTTAGTGATAATAATTTTCCAAATGCATCATGTATTTAATGCAAGATTTTGTCGCAGTAAACTTACCACGAAAAAGTAAACGCAGCACGATTTTAACACATTCCTGTAGTTGCACACCAACGCCAATGCATTATCAAATCATTCTCATTCATTATTTTTGCAAAATTATAACAGAACACCCTGAAAGTTGTTTAGTTTACTATTTTTATGCGTCTTCGAGTCGGTAAATAAAGATTATAACCTATAATATTCTTTGACAATGTTGACGTTGACATTTTCTGCGTTTTGTGATTGCATCTAGTCATCTTATCATCATTCACTAAAACAATTGTTACTTATGGAATTTTAGGATTTATATGTTAAAATCATCATATTATATAAAGGTTTGTATTTTACACTAAATTCTCAAACAAATTATTTAATTATCATTAATATGGAACAATTTCCATGAGCATTTTACGTTTTGTTATTCCAAAACCAAGATCTTTACTTTGCCACACAAGTGAATAATATCCGTTTTTACACGTTCGTATTAAAGGATAAACGAGCACTTTACGAGCTAGTGAGGGGAAAAGGCATATTTTAGTTTAGCTCCATCTATTTGTAGCTGTTCAAGTGTTCATCTGAGACTATCTAACTATAAGCGATTCAAGAAACCGTGTGAATGTAGTAAATATGGACAAGTGAACAAAACGAGATCTGGAGCAGCTGTTTCGCAACCTTACGCCAGTGGTCCAGAGCGGACTCAATGTGCATTATGTGCAAGTAGGTATGCAGTTCGGCGAAAGTGACATCGTAGGATGGCGCTATGATGTAGCGGGCTTAGAGCGGGAGCGGACTGTAACAGATTTACTATCACATCAGTTTGTTTCAGTCCACTGATCGATATAGGTATTTCCTATTACACCTGCGTATGGACGCATTAGGAGATAATGCCCATATTCGTCACACTGATGCGCAAACGGGTTGGCAAACGTACAACTGTGACGCTGCTGCCAATCAATTTATCAACTCCTACAACATCTAAGGGAAGAGTTTTTATTATTTACAAGATAAAATTAACTTATCGTTTTATTTACGAAGACGCGTGACTTGGTTTGTATTTTCATGACATTAGATATTACTTTTGACAAATGCGGGCGTCATAGGTCATCGTGAGTGAAACCTTCTGTTGGTACCTAACGTTGAAGCATCAATGGGTGAGCTGGGCCTTAGGTTTGGCGAAATTGACATTGTGATTAGTTATTTAAATGAGATGGAGCTAAGGATCGAGCGATTTTAAAGCGGAAACGGAACTTCCGCATCTGAAATCGATCTGATTTTGTTAAATTAGGTATGTGACATAATATATTATAGCCGTTTAGTGCTCTAGTAACATCAGGGGTCCAGGGCGGGCCTAGTGGACAACTTCGATGAAAGTGACATTATGAGACGGTGCTATGGATCGAGTGATTTTAAAGCAGCAGCGGAATAGTGGCATCTGAAGTTTACAACATCAAGGGTCAAGAACAGGCCCAAAGGGCAAGTGTGCAGTTTGAGTAGTTTGATAATGTAATTTTGGAATTTTGTGATTGTGAGATATTGTTAATTAACATTGTGGGATTTAAGTAGCGGTTTTATGAGCGGGAGCAGAAAATGACTTCTGAAGTTGGCCACATTTTATAGCCATTTAGCAACCTGGTAATATTAGCGGGCTTTTCGTTCGTGACTGGATTAGGACATTTACGAGTACGACGTGTGGCATTTTAAGATGGCGCTATCGATTAAGCAGGCTTAGAGCGTGGCATCTGAAATCACGCCCTTGACAAGAAAATGCTCATATTTTTGCCTTTTAAGCCCTAGCCTTACCAACAAAGCGCAATGGTAGTAAAAAAATAATTTTATAAAGCCGTTTACGACTTCAACCTCCTTTACGTGTATTACATGAAAGTGAAAGAAATAACACCAAGGCTCGAGTGCAAAGCCTCACTTAAAATATACACAAGCGATTACGAAATCGTTTTATGTTTTTCCTCTTGAGTCGAATTCCGGGCATGAAGAAGTTCTATTGATCGTATAATACAATAATCGGTTGACAAGCAAAACATACGTGATAACTCAAGTGACAAATACTACTGGAAATAATGCTCGTATCTCATTTCTGATTCAATACTGACATACGAGGTTGCTAAAAGTAGTAACAGTTTTTATAGTGAGTTTTGGATATCAACCGACGGTATACAAGCGCGTGTAGATATTGTATTATAATGAATGTACGATTATCATAAGCGATTATGGATAAGCTCGTTTTCACACAACATCTAGCGATCAAGTTGATTGATTTACAGAGACGCTGCGTAAAAATGTCGTTCCCACCGTCGTATACGGCGGTAGAAAGCCAAGACCATTCCTTTAGAGAAAATTTAACTTGACCGTTTAATTAGGGAAACATGTCCTAATACCGCTTAATGTTCATTTAAGACATTCGTTGTTAAATGAGATTTTTTGCTAACGTTGTACGCGTAGTTATGTTGTTGCTGAAATGGGGACAGGTAAGTATAATCTACATCGTCGCTTAACAGTTATGAGCCAGGGCGAACGAGAGCTTCGCTCAATAAGTCAAACCTGCATACGAGACATCTAAATCGTTATAGCTGTTTAGGGGTGTTATATTCTAAGATAGCGGGTAGCTTTTACTTTTGTATGTGTGGGTAGTCGAAGACTGGAATAAAAACGGAACGTATCGTTGTTCTCCAAGTGTTGAGTTTTTATTGGAAACCTGGCCCCAAACATAACAAGGGGATCACCAAAACCAAGTATATATATTTCGATATTTATTTCAAGATAGAAGAATGGTAAATTATGATAATATACAGGGTGGTCCAAACCTTGACGTCAAAAAATTTTTTTTAGGTTCCTTACGTCATGGGCTATCAGAATATACCCCATGTATGTTAGCCGATTTTTTGTAGTTTTCGAGTTATGAATTTTTGAAAATTTTTTTTTTGAGAAATTCTGGAATGTAGAAATTTATTGATAAAAAAAAACTATTGGGTTTTTTAAATATTTTCTTTTTGTAAAAGTATTACTACAAATAAAGCATTTACTGACAAAAAAATTAGCGTCTTCACTTTGATACAAGTAGGATAAAAAATAACAAATTCAAAATTTTACGTTAAAAATGCATAACAATAGCATTAATGTACGTAAATAAAAAAAATAAAACATATCCCAAGGATTTTTGGTAATGTAAAGACTGCCCTAGACCTTAAACCTTCGTAAAAGCAAAAAAAGTGATACTTAATAATGAGGATTTTTCGGAGTAGTCGGTCAAATAAACTTAAAAAAGCTTAAAAATTTTAAGTAGTAAAAAATTACTTGAATAACTACACAAATTGAGTTTTCGTGATATTTTCTGTCTTTATTTATTGATAAGAACAACAAAACAGACGAAATTTCACTTTATTTTTAAATAAAAAATTTAGAAGTTTTTTTTAAGTTTATTTGACCGACTACTCCGAAAAATCCTCATTATTAAGTATCACTTTTTTTTGCTTTTACGAAGGTTTAAGGTCTAGGGCAGTGTCTACATTACCAAAAATCCTTGGTATTATGTTTTATTTTTTTTATTTACGTACATTAATGCTATTTTGATGCGTTTTTAGCGTAAAATTTTGATTTTGGTATTTTTTATTCTACTTGTATCAAAGTGAGGACGCTAATTTTTTTGTCAGTAAATTCTTTATTTGTAGTAATACTTTTACAAAAAGAAACTAGTTAAAAAACCCGACAGTTTTTTTTTATTAATAAATTTCTTCATTCCAGAATTTCTCAAAAATTTTTTTTCAAAAATTCATAACTCGAAAACTACAAAAAATCGGCTAACATACATGGGGTATATTCTGATTTCTGATAGCTCATGACGTGAGGAATCTAAAAAAAAATTTTTGACGTCAAGGTTTGGACCACGCTGTATAAGAATTGCTCAATGGGTATAATAGATTATGTCTAATTTACACGCTTGCATAGACTTGGCATGTCACAGCAATATGATAGAGTAAGCTATGATTATATCTCGTTCTCAGACTTCGTCCCGCAGACTTGCCGACATTTGGAAAGCATGTAAACGTAGCACGATATACAAAATGGCAATACATTTGATTGTTTTTTTGTGACCCTTATTATAATATGCATAAAGCATACGATTAGGGCGTATCCTCCGATTCGATGAAATGTCCTCAGCCCCACCTGCACATTTCGGGTTAACCGACTAAGACAGAATTAACGGGATAAGTCTACACATTTTTGATACTGCTAACAATTAACCTCTTGTAATAGGTATATCCTAGACTGTGAAAATAGTATGTAAGATAAGATTACGAGTATACAGGATGCTCCCTGAGTCACCAATAACATCGCACACATCTTATATAATTTCTAATCATACTGAACAACTTATAATATGGGACGACGAATGAATTGAACAATCATATCTCACCTGTTGTATGCCTTATATATATTGTATGTGCGAGTTTATTAGTGACTCAGAAAACAACGTGTATACCTATATATTGCTTTATTAAGCAAAAAAAAGGAAAATCGAGACTAGTTAGGTAGTGGAGCAATAGTAATGTGTGTGGAAAAAAATCGGACGTAGTCGGTAGGTGGAATGGTGAAATCTGTTACCACGCCTAAGTAACTAGGCTACTGAAATATTATATCAATGTTAATAATTTCTGAACGTGTGTTCAAAGTACCTAATATGCGGCAAGGGTAAATAATGCTGCAACTTGCACCCATCTGTGCATTGCATGCATTAATAAATATTATAATAAAAGAAATGACAAGGACAGTAAAATGTACTATTTACGTAGACTAAGTCAGACAGTAAATGATAATACTTGTTTACGAGTAGGTATATTATGCAGAAAAAAAACAGTAGTATGTACGAGTATCTACCTACCTATTTAGTTATTTTAGCTGATTAAGTATTTGGGTATATACATTATAAATCTTAAGATTTTAGTAGCATTATACAATTATCTTAATTGATAGTTTCCAAAGCGCTTGTGATATTGTATGTTTAAACAAAAAACCCGCGTATTACAAGTGTAAAGCTAAAGATGAATAAATATGTTCATCCTAATTTGTCTTATCTAGGTAAGTAGCTATGAACTTGATTATAATAAAGCGTTTCATTTTTGAATAATAAAGAGGAGACTTAAAATAAATGTTTGGTCGCGTTTTTTTGGCAAATCTGGTGATTTTAGAGAAAAAAGTAGTATGCTTTTATTTTTAGGTGGATTTGTATACGATTGTTCCATTTCTTAATAATATTCATTTCTTTTTGTTTCGTTTAATATATCTAAATTCATAATGTACCAACCGATTCAATATTTCAATCATGCAGCTTAAGCAATTGCAACACTTGCAACTTTCTGTTCTCTCTAATGGCAATATTGAGATCATTTTACGTCTTAAGTGAATTTATGAATACGTGGAGTACTAAACACTTTTAAATGATTTAATGAATGCAAATTAATTGATGAAATGCACGTGATAAAACTACCTAGTTCTATGTAGTAGTTTTCGTCACTTAAATTGTCAGCGATTGATTTGATTTAAATAACAGATATGTCTCGTAGGTAATACTATGTTTCTTCTAAATTGATAGCTTTTAGCTGTAAGATACGGAATCGTTACGTAAAACAGCACAACAGTGAAAGTAATAATCACAGTGGCTTAGACAAAGTTAGATTACCTACAAATTGTGTCAGGCGCTTGCTGCATATAGCCTATTTAAGCAGGCCATGTTTGGTAATGGTTATATCGTTAAGCGAAGCATTCAATGCGTATCGGCAACACGATATCACGGGTTAGGGATACGCATAGAGAGTAATGTACTGTTGTCTATTGCGTTGACTCACGAGACTCAGGCGCATGAGAATAGCGGTGTAGCCAGCTGTTCGCGATATTGTAACTGGAACTAGAGCGGTCAATAAATACCGAATCGCATTCCCGAATTGTAATGTATATATTTTGCCTTTTGCGTGCACGCCGATTGCGCAACGATTTATGAAATAGCTTCTAAATTTATTAGAAGTTAATTGTACGGATTCTTTGTCGTGTGACTGATTTGATTGCGATAATAACGTCGATAGCTCCAATTGACACATTTTTCAACAACTCGCGTGTTTTACGTTTACTGCAATTACGTTAGAAATCCAATGTCATCTATTAGTTATCTGTAGCGGATGCCAATCGCATTACATAATGATGATAATGAAATGCGTGAATCATAGGCTATATTTATATTGCTATAATTCCGTTATGCAGAGTTCGATGACAGAAGAGCTCAGACCGAGGTTTCGATGCCATGGCCGAGCAGCGATCTTGACCTAGGCTCCGCGTCGGTGCCTCTTCGAAAACATGGAACCACGATGAATCGATTAGCAAACCTCCAAATCGATTGCAATCGGTTTTCTACAGACGTCACTTTCTAAACTACGCAAATGGAACTAAATCGAATCCAACTGTGAATGCACTTGATAAGATAGTTTCCAATAAATGAAATTGATTTGCGGTGTTACACTAAGTACTGGTTTCTAAATTATAGCAAATCAATGCGCTGGTACACTAGTATTCATCGAGTTTAATCGTGCATGTTGTGTCGTAATAGTTGCTCCACAAATAAGCCCTAAAAGGTGTTTGTGAACTAATTGCTAATCTTTGTTTTGTTTAAGGATTATGTTACAATTTAAAATTGGGGTCAATCCTTTAGGTACATGTTAGCTCTGAATATTAAAGTAACTCAATACTGATGCGCTTGCGTCATTCTCAAGGTAACATTTGGCGTTGACTGCTCTTAGGCACCTTTCGCGTCACTTTCTCAAAATTTGACTTTCGTTTACCATATGGCATATCGTTGTAACTTAATTTATTTTATACATAATTATACAACGCATTTGTTGGGCAATACATATCATAATGGAGACTAAATTTGCAGTAGGTACCTACAGTTGATATCGTGTCCTACCATGACTTAACTTTTGAACCCATGATGTTAGGTAGGTACTATACTACTGAATAATGCAAAAATAATTATTTATTTATTTAACCTTTATTGCACAAGAAAAACAAAATTATTGTACAAAAGGCGAACTTAATGCTAAAAAGCATTCTCTACCAGTCAACCTTCGGGCAAAGCAGATAGGCTGTGGACGATGCAACAAAAGCTTATATTACTTATGTGTGAGTAAAACATCAAACATTTAGATTACAGTATACTTAATACGTACATAAAAATAATATAATAAACATACATATATACTTCGTAATAATATACATATACCTACTTATAATACATAGAGATGGAACATACAAAAATGAAATACCAGGAATCTTAAGTTCTGCTAGTAAAATATAGCCTTAAAGATTTCTTAAAAGCAAACCTATTCGGACACTGTCTGATGCCGGTGGGGAGAGCGTTCCAAAGACGAGCGGCTTGTACCGAGAAAGAATTGGACATGAAGCCCGTTCGATGAGAAGGTATGGTGAGAGAAAGGTTGCCCGAAGAGCGGAGCTCACGCACACGCGAAACGCCGTAAAAGAGAAAAATAGTTTTTAGGTATTCAGGAGAATGAGGACTGTTAATAATAGAGAAGAGGGTGCAGAGCAAGCGTATATTGCGGCGTATTCGGATGGGAAACCAGCCAAGTTTCAAGCGAAAGGAAGAAATATGATCGTATTTACGTAGACAGTAAATAAATCGAATGCAATTATTCAATAACCTGTCTAATTTGTCCAGTAGTTCTTCATTTAAGTCTGGATAGCACACATCACCGTAATCAATTATGGGTAAAATTAAAGTCTGGACTAACAATATTTTCGTCGTGATAGGCAAGAAGTGCTTTAGCTTGTTAAGAGCGTGGAGAGTGCCTATAACTTTCCGACTGATTTCAGCCACCTGAGTCTTCCAGCTCAGAGCACTGTCCAGGTAGACCCCTAAATTTTTTACACTCTAGTACATAATTATGTACTAGGTTTATTTTGTTTTAGGTTTAGTTTAGTTAATTTTTAAGTTAGTTTTAATTTTATCGCTGGTAATGTTATTTGAATAAATCTGACAGTAATCTGGTTGAATAGATTGTTTATACTGGGAACTTCAGAAAATATTCATAGAATATTTTGGAGCTTTATAATATTTTATAGACTTATATCATGAAATTGTATGTGTTGCCCTTTTACTTTAATATTGTAATAAATAACAAATTAACATTAGGCTTAACCTGCAATTCTAGATTAGCAACATTTCACAAGCTATTAATTAACTAGTTTTACCTACCCCGCTGTCTGTAATCTAATTTATCCACTTTTTGATTTCCGATTAAGCTGAAATTTCGTATACATACATACGTGTAAGTCAAATGGCAATGCCACATGATTATATCATGGACCTGTCTGATGATGTAGTCGGAAGGTAGTCATAGGTAGGTAGGTCGGAATAGGAACTTAGGAACGAGACGATGTAACCCTATCACGTATAGGCTCGTTATACATGTCTTAAAGAGGACTGGATGAACTTACTAAAGAGAGCACAGTAGGCGATCAAAGTTTGTAACAAAAATGTATTTTTAGTATAGTTGGTGCGTTTTTTACGCGCTAGTGTGAGAAGTGACTAATTTTACGTCAGGTCCAAAACTTCGGAGGGCCATCTGTACTAAAAAACGTCACACGTGCAAGAAGGAAATTTGTACATTACGTTCGTAAATTTCATATTTTTCGCACTTGCGTCGTAATGTACCAACTATTTTACATTGCATTCAAAAGGCAAAAAAATCTAAATAGTATATGATTAGCAAATACCTAAACAATTTGCGCTGGTTGCCGGTAGGAAACCGTTGTCGGGGCAACATTTCGTCAGGAAACGCCCGATTTCCCGACAGCATAGAGTGTCGCTCTGTTACAATGAAAGCTAACAGGAAATGCGACCTGCAGGCTCTTTGATAGAAACGTAAGATGTTATTTATAAAAAAATATTAAATACATAAAACATAATCATCATTCATAAACAGTACATTACGGTATGAAAACATCAAGCAAAATTATTAAACGTACTTAAATATTAAAACATTAAATTTACTCTCAAGATTTCAACATTCCGCAACTTTCATATCGAGCCTAATATTATAGTTATGTCATGTACATAATCGAAATCAGTAATGTTAATTAGACGTCTAAGCGGCAGAAAGTTGCGTAATTTTAAAACGAGCATTTTTCATAATGAATATTTAGGCAGTAGGCGCATTAAAATCCGTATAGCTGTCACAATGTTGAAATAGATAAAATTGATCTCGTAAGTAATTAATGGCATTTCACCTGCCAATCACAACCCGATAGTGTAATTGGCAAATGCCTCAGGCGGATGTAAATATACGCTCTAAGTAAATATGTCGGCTGTCTATGTTGAAATTGTAAGCAAGGTTTGATTGTACACAATGTAATACAGGTATGTGTTGTTTTTTTTCTTAGCACGTGGGCTTTGTAAGAATTGATAATAGAATGTAAAAAACATCAACAGTGTACTTGTATGTCTTTCATTGCACGGCTGTGTAAGGTGGAACAATAAATCATACATTGCTTGCACTGACCGATATCCGCCGGTTGACGTTGATTGATCTTGAAACGAGTAGTCTGAAGAGTGCGTTAATGTAACTGTGGGTTATTATTATTGCGTTTGTTTAGTTATCTCACCTTTGTTTGCAGATTATGACATTTTACATAATAAAGTGCGACCCCAAAGTTTATTCGTTCCAAGTCAATCGCGAACAAAAACTAGAATAGTAAACCAATTGGAACCCTAGGAACTATGTCAAAGTGATGTTTCAAATCAAATTGTATGAAATCTCTTATAACTTCATTTTGTCAGCCTCCGTAGCCTTGTTGGTAGTGACCCTGCCTACGAAGCGGGAATCCCGGCGAGGGCATTATTTGTATATTTATTTATCAAAAATATTTGTTCCTTGACCATGGCTGTCTATGTATTTAAGTATCTATATGTATCCATGTATTATATATATCGTCACCTGGTACCCACATCACAAGCCTTAATTGAGCTTACCGTGGGACTAGGTCGATTTGTGTAAGATGTCCCAAGATATTTATTTATTATTTCGTCAAGCTTCTAGACTGCCGTTGGGTCGCGATTGGCTGAGTGTCTCTTTAGTGCAATAATATATCATTAAGATACTTATTTGTTTTGAGAGACTAAGTGAAATAAATTGAATTCAAATATTCGAAAGCAAACAAATAGGATTTGTACAAAACGGAAATTTGAATATAACCTTGTTAAACGCCTAAATCAATACGGAAACGGAATGTTAATGAAGAAAAATCGCTTATTATGCGTGAACAGCGATTAGAGAGCTTATTTATGTTTTTTTGGCTAAAACTGCCTACTTTGAAATGCACTTAGAATATCGGCAATACTTGACAAATAGTGAAACCTAATCGAGAGTTAGTCGAGATCGAATACTAAGTAACTGTCAAAGAGTAAAAGTGTTCGAGCACGCGTGCGGGTGAGTAAAATAAGTTTATTTTTCTACTCCCGTACTTTTATTTGTCATTTACATGGTCGTGAATACACCATTAAGCCCCTACCTTACGTACCTTAGATAAGTCTATACTGTCTATTCCCTATAAACGCATTCGGGTTTACACGCAGTGCGTTTTTTGCATTTTGAGACACCTCGTGTATACAAGACTTAATGAAATACATGGCTAGCAAACTAGTTTAAAAAAAACTGATGAACAGTAAACCATAGAGGAGCTTTATTTTTTAATTTTCCGTCTCTCGCCCGACCTTGATAATTAATAAAATTGCGTTTGACTAAGAATATTTCTAAAATTTACAATTTTATTTAAAAATAAATGTGTCGTCGTTGAAAAAGTATTGTATGCAACATTGTTTAACTGAGTCAAAAAATGCTCGTGGCTTCTTTAAAACCCACGCCACTCACCTTTTTTGACCTCTCTTCAACAAGGGTTGCATAAAATACTATTACGTCTCCTGTGAGGTTTTGGGACTCAGAATAGGTTTTTGAAAGTTCCATAAGGGTACATTTTTTGTTGAAAATACAAACCTACTTCTAGGTGCTACTATAACTACTTAGAACTACTTCTATAACTTGAACTTGTTTCTAAAAACCAGCCAAGTGTTAGACTCGCGTGGAAAAGGTTCCGTACGTTCATGAATATTGATATTTTCTATGATATTTCCTATAGACGTTTTATAGGTTTTGCTGTAAACTATACGCAAGGAACTATTTTCTGTCATTTTTAAGCTCAGTGGTTTGGGGGACGGGGGCCGGGGGTGGTCATTTTTCGAAATAGTACCTATGTTAGCTTACATATACAGGGTGGTCCAAACCTTGACGTCAAAAATTTTTTTTAGATTCCTCACGTCATGGGCTATCAGAATATACCCCATGTATGTTAGCCGATTTTTTGTAGTTTTCGAGTTATGATATTTTGAAATTTTTTTTTCTTTGAGAAATTCTGGAGTGAAGAAATTTATTATTAAAAAAAACGATTGGGTTTTTTTAATAGTTTATTTTTGTAAAAGTATTACTACAAATAAAGCATTTACTTACAAAAAAATTAACGTCCTCACTTTGATACAAGTAGGATAAAAAAATACCAAATTCAAAATTTTACATTAAAAACGCATCAAAATAGCATTAATGTACGTAAATAAAAAAAATAAAACATATCCCAAGGATTTTTGGTATTCTAAAGCCTGCCCTAGACCTTAAGCCTTCGTAAAAGCAAAAAAAAGTGATACTGAATGATGAGGATTTTTCGGAGTAGTCAGTTAAATAAACTTAAAAAGAAAGCTTCTAATTTTTTTATTTAAAAATAAAGTAAAATTTCGTCTGTTTTGTTGTTCTTATCAATAAACAAAGACAGAAAATACCACGAAAACTCAATTTGTGTAGTTATTATACGAAATTTTACTTTAGTTTTAAATTAATAATTGAGATGGTTTTTTTAAGTTTATTTGGCCGACTACTCTGAAAAGTCCTCATCATTAAGTATCACTTTTTTTTGCTCTTACGAAGGCTTAAGGTCTAGGGCAGGCTTTAGAATACCAAAAATCCTTGGGATATGTTTTATTTTTTTATTTACGTACATTAATGCTATTTTGATGCGTTTTTAACGTAAAATTTTGAATATGGTATTTTTTTATCCTACTTGTATCAAACTGAGGACGTTAATTTTTTTGTAAGTAAATGCTTTATTCGTAGTTATACTTTTACAAAAATAAACTATTAAAAAAACCCAATAGTTTTTTTTTAATAATAAATTTTTCACTCCAGAATTTCTCAAAGAAAAAAAATTTCAAAAATTCATAACTCGAAAACAACAAAAAATCGGCTAACATACATGGGGTAGACGTGAGAAATCTAAAAAAAATTTTTTGACGTCAAGGTTTGGACCACCCTGTATATGTGAGTAGTTAAGTTAAAACATTCCACTTTGTTGTTTGCCCTAACGGCACTTACCTACAGACTTCGAATAAATGTACAAGTCAATTCCGTCCTTATAGAAAGTGACAAAGTGGGACATTTTTACTAAAACGCCCACATATTATTTAGAAAACGATAAGTTGTTGAACTCTTCACGGACCGCTTTAATCGATAATTTCATACGATCGATGATTTAATGAATAATTGAAATCGTTAGTTATGCGATCTCACGTAAGTAACGTGTAATGAGCTGGGTGTGCTGTTACATCGATCTGTTATAACTATTTGTTCATTCCAATGATTCAAGTATTCTTCGAATCCATCAATTTAAATTGCTATGACGAAATATACATAATAATTTTTTTTAATTACGAAGCCTTAAATAAAAAGATAAAGAGTGAAAGCCAGAATATCTCAGGTGTAAACGAATGGAAGGGAATTATAAATTGACTTACTATTAATAAAAATGTAATAAATATGTAATAATAAATGTGTAATTTGAATTTTAATAATTTTAAAAATAATTTTGGGCTATTGTTTATATAAATTGGATAGTTTCTTGTCAAATTTCTGCATACCAGAAAGGAAACAAAATGTATAATTAATTAATTGAAATCCTTAATGATTAATGATAATAGTAATATCAAATAATTACCAATTTAAATTAATGTATTAATTTTAATGATAAATATAGGTAGTTTGAACATAATGTATTTCTGAACATAATTTGCATGTCGGATGACGACAGGATACCTGCTTCCGAAACCGTGTTGTACCTACTATCTGTACTTGTATATCTGTGTGTCCTTAGCAAATAAAATATCTTTATCTTTATCTTTATCTTTGTAAAGTTACGTATTTCAGGAATCACTATGACCGTAAATAATAATACCTTCTGATGTTTTAAATAAATTACTTTAATTCGCGACAATAAAGGTTAAACTCGTACAAAGTTTTTCTCGTCTTGAATTTCAAGAGGCAATCAATGTTATCAGCAGTATTTAATAATTTATATTAATGTTATGTAGCAGCTAGTGAAAACAAAAAAAACAATATGGCTGACTTTCCATAGCATTTGACGTCTTTGCCACATATATTTAAACATGTTCGTAGATATACTTTTATGTTAATAATTACTAATTATAAATATCAATAATTGTAACTAAAATGTACCTATGTGTAGGTTTAAGGTTTTAAGTTGAAATAAGGCAAGTTTTTAGGTTTGTTTATTTTTTTGAATAGGTATTGGAATTTCAGCAATAATAATTCTTAATGACATAGCGACGTTAAAATCATACAGAGTGATCTTATAAATCGAAATAGTCCGAGAGTTGCATTAATAATATCAATAAAGAAAAATTTAGTAAATCGAATCATTTCTAAGGTATAA
The DNA here is from genome assembly GCA_025490895.1 of Thaumatotibia leucotreta. NCBI lineage: Eukaryota > Metazoa > Arthropoda > Insecta > Lepidoptera > Tortricidae > Thaumatotibia > Thaumatotibia leucotreta. The sequence goes on along the minus strand of JALPQI010008311.1, from coordinate 10,649 downwards.
AACGAGCGAATAGAACTCTCTATTGCACTTGCCAAGTCATACGTGTGACAGAGGCAAGTCGATCTTCGTTAGCAGGGTGCTTAGACAAGTTGCCAATCGCTAACGCTTAATCGTCCATCGTAAACGAAAGGCAGCTAATGTCGCACTAATATGAAAGAGTGACAGAGAGGGAAAACTACGATACGGTACTAAGCGTTAGCGATTGGCAGCTTCGCTAAGCATCCAGTAATCTCTAGATCGCTAAACGAAATCCCTTATTACCATCGTCCACAACTGTCACACCTACATAGTTTCAAATACGTTACCAGCTTTTCTTGAAGGTGGAAAGGTCAAAAGTTTGTTGTTAATGGACACATCAATAGTACAACCACAAGTGCACGCACATTCAGTACAATTTTCAAGGCTGTCGTAACCGCTATGTAGGATGTCGAATCGAAATTTGAACGAAGCGTGAAGAAGCATCTAGCGGGCCAGCAAGACGGTGGCAACTGATAGGTTACTGCCGGTCTCCTGTTCGTTGCTGACACGAGTTGGGCTCTACTTTTCACTTACGATCAGGTGGAGTGGAGCCACTTTGTGGTGCCAAAATAAAAAAAAATTGTCGCTATACTTACTCAAACTCGTATTCTGAACACTCATTTGAAGGAATAAAAACAACCAACTTCAACCGATTTCTCGTGGTTTCCATCTTTGGTTTCCTATTATCAAATCCTACTTTCTGAATGCAAATTCTTGTAAATGATTGAAAATTACCAAATCGCCATACATGTACCTATAACATTTTGAAGAGATCCCTCGATTTCTCCAAGATCCCTCCAGACACCAACTTGGTGCCAACGGGACCATCTCGGGGTCATACAATATTCGATCACAAAAAAAAAATTAAAATCGGTGTACGATTCTCGGCGATATAGGGAAACATACACACAACAATAAAAACAGTCGAATTGAGAACCTATTCCTTTTTTTTAAGTTGGTTAAAAAAAACCCGTATTCAGAGTGAAAGAAATGTGACATTTCCAAATCGATTGCTGTACGAGGTTGAGTAACTTTAGTGACGATATGTAATAAGAACGGAAAATCGACATACATTATACACTAATAATGCGAAGCGAGATACTTAGGGGTCATTTCGTTGGTCATAAAAAATGGCAAGTTTTGCAATGTTGAATTTTGGGTTAATGACCGGGAGCTTTGTCAAGACCGCTCGGTAGATTCGCTTGCATACGGTCATGTCCATTTGCACATACTTAATGTATGTGCAATTTGAAATCTTATTTCTTGAATACAAGCACTAGTTTTTGTTTATCTAATCGACCGTGAATACGTTAGCAATCATTTGTTTCAATGATACAAACTAATAAGTAGGGTTGGCAAGGTCGTCTTATTTGGTAGTATCGCTATATAATTATAGCGATAGATAGATTAGAAATCATCATCATCATCATCAGCCTATAATAGTCCACTGCTGGACGTAGGCCTCTCCTATTAACTATGCGTACAGACGCATTAGGAGGTAAATGCCCATAATCGCCACGCTGGGCAAGCGGGTTGCCGATCGCAGTAATGTGTCCAGCCAGTATAATGACGCTGCTGCCCATCATCATTTTTTTTTATCAAATAATGGTCAGTGACACTTCAATCCCTTAGTCGACTCTTACGACACCCGCAGGTGGAGTTGGGGGAGATTAGAAATAGATTTATAAAAATATTTACTTGTTGGGCTCATAAAACATTTTGTAAATTTACAGGGTTACCAAAAATTAAGTTGAAACCTCACTGGCAAAGGAAATCTCCTTTGCCAGTGAGGTTTCAAAATTCAGAATAAGCACCCTACGGATTTTTTAGTAGTTCAACTTGCAAAGGGAACCAAATCTAGACATGAACAAATTTTGGAAAAATTATAATCTTGGAATTAGGTAATTAAGTACCTCATCATCATCATCATGTCAGCCGAAAGACGTCCACTGCTGAACATAGGCCTCCCCCAAAGATTGCCACAAGTATTAAGTACCTAATACATATTAAATCCAAAAGTAATGAATGTAGCAATTCAACGTTCAGTTTACGTTTCACATACTTTTTCAAAAGTAGGATCATAAGCAGAACAACCGTATCATGACTTTACAAGAGTCTGTAACTTTAGGTTTTTTTCGATACGTAAAGCAGGCCATCGCGCTCGCTCTAATATGCTAGTATTGCTAGTGCAAGCGCGATAGAATGCATTACCTACGTATCGAGTACAACCTAAAGTGTCCTTTACTTTCAAACTCATGGTAGGGCTACAGTTTGCTCTTACACCTCGGCCACTTACGCTGGTCGTAAGTATATGAATAATGTATGGCGAGCAAAACCGCAAAGCTGATTTCTGTGATATGAATATCAACGTAAAATTCTAAGAATTAGTTTAAATATCATTGATTTGAATTATTTACGTGACCCGAAATTACAAGAAATTTGGTTGAAAAAGTTGAGTTGCTAGTAGGACTTGAGGTTTTGATTTTCAAAATGCAAAAAACATGCTCTGTGGATTTGTGCTGTGAAAAAATGTAGCTCTATTATAATTAAATACGTAAAACGCCTCGCCTGTAAGTAAAAATTCAAAGTTATGTTGTGAAGTCGAAATGAAAGATTACATTATGGTTTATGGTTCAGATGCCAAAATTTAATGCCACGACTTTATTGCCATTACGGTGTGTAGATATATTTTTCCTAAACTGTTACTGTACGATTTGTTTTACGTCGAGTACACTCAGGAATCGCGGGAGGTAATTTACGAAACATATATAATACGCGATTAAGTCTCGTTTCATTTAGATCGTGAACGTTGAAACTGTATAATTAGAGTCTAGTTTTTAATTTATTTTGGTCATGTTGTTTTCTTCCAATTCTGTTTGTAGTGTTTTCGTGAAGTAGGTTACTACTTCAAAAAATGAGGTTATCAATTCGACTGGTTTTTTTTGTACGTAAGTTTCTCGATATTTCCGAAAATCATAAACCGATAAAAAAAAATCGAATGAGTATAACCCCGAGATTGGCCGGTTGGTACCAAGTCGGGGCCTGATGGTGGGATCTTAGAGAAATCGGTGGATGTAGGTATTTTTATTTTATGCTTGTTAATAACCTATACCCTAAATATTATAAGAATTCAAAGGTAATATAGGTACGCAATCTATAATTATCGTAAAATTAGATCAAATGCACCGGCAGCGCAGGATCTGGCTAAATACGGTGTGTTCTTAATTAGAAATAAAATTAACTACAAGTAGTGACTAAACTCAGGCCTTTTCGTATCTGGTCATTTCAATTAGTTTTAATTAGAAGTTTGCCACCCACTGCTTACATTACTTTAAAAAAACAAGCAAGCTTCTTTACATGTGATAGAACATTGGAATCGTCAAAATTAGAAAAAAAAAATTTTTTTTTTGCTATTACTAAAGACATCTGTATATGTAAAGTATACAAACTTACTATTGAAATTGTTAATTTCAATACTATAAGGATTAAAGTTGATTGACATGCATATTATAGTTAGACATTGTTGTTGTTGTATTCTGGCCATTTTATCCGCAATTCGACATCAAACATGCCTATATTGCGTAGTCCCAACGACGCTGGCCCAGTACCTACTTGTTAGGAACTTCACATACACCCTTGAATTTCTTCGCAGGTGTATGCAGTTTTCCGCACGATGTTTTCTTTCACCGTAAACCACTTGTGAATATCAAATGATAATTCGTACATAAGTTTTTAGAAAAAACCATTGGTACGAACCGGGGATCGAACCCATGACCGCTGCGTAGCAGCCGTGCGTTTAACCGCTAGGCCACAAGCGCTAGTTAGACATTATACATTACCCTAATGAAGATGAAATCGGTTCACAAATTATACTATCCATTAACATTCATGTATGTAGTTTAGGCGTACCTTTTTATAATGATGTACCGTTAAGTTCAAAATTAACAGGTCGTGAAATGAACAGTTCCATAACAAATAAATTACACTTTAAATTACATTCAGTGAACACCATTTGTTAAAAGATAATGCTTTGTTAATATAGTGATTTTATGCTTTACCTAAGTTAAGTATAGTAGGTAGTCGCCTATGAGTAGGTAGAGTTACTCGTAGATTGATTTTTCCAATCACCAATTAGATCAGGTAGGTATCGGATAACGGTTTTTTCTCCATACAAAAGAACAAATGGAATATATTTTTTCTTAATGGAGTAATTAAAAAAACCGATATTAATAATTACATAAAATGTTAGAAACTACATAAAAAGTGTAAAACATATTAAAATATTGAGCTATTCCCAGGTTTTTCCAAAAAACCGGTTCCTATCCCTGAGATCAGGTGACTTATGAATCTTATGATAGTTCTGTTTTTACCGTTTATCAAGCTAGGCTTCACTTTCTTACTTGTGTACTTGTCACAGCGTGACGGAAATGACGGCAAAATGATAAACGTAGGACCATCATAACTTCAGAAGTCTCGAAAAATAGGTATTTTTTCATGCCGTGCGGTGGTAGTAGTATGAATACATTTGTTATCTACCCAACTCTTCCCGTGCGTGTCGTAAGAGTCCACTAAAGGATTGAAGTGTACCGTTTATGGGCATTACCTCCTAATGTGTCTATACAGTATGAATAATAGGAGAGGCCTATGTGCAGAGGACCTAATAGGCTGATGATGGGAGTACATCTTTTCTTTTATTATTCAATGTTACTGTGTCATTTACCATCTCAATTGTCCTGAGACTAGCGAAAAAAATACAGGTTTATTCACGTTTCAGTACTTTCACAAAATAAACGAATTGGAATGTAATCAATTTCAGAGCATTACATCATTACTGAGCAACCGGCCAGAGAAACCGCAACCAGGATTCGTGCATATACTGTTTACGTTGAAATCGATCCGAGCACACTTAGTACGACGAAGTGATTTCCAACTTACTAAGGCCCTGGGTGCTTAGACAATGTTGCCAATCGCTGACTCTTTATCGTCAATCGTAAACGAAAGGCAGTTAACTGTCTACTACTACTACTACTAATTTATGAAAGAGTGACAGAGCGGGAAAACTGCGATACGCTACTAAGCGTTAGCGATTGGCAACTTGGCTAAGCATCCTGGGTGCTTAGCCAAGTTGCCAATCGCTAAAGCTTAGTAGCGTATCGTAGTTTTCCCTCTCTGTCCATATTTCAAACTAGTGTGAGCCAGGGTTGACCAGGGTCTAAGTGTTATGAGAAGATGCAATTATTTGGAAAACGTATCGGAAAACCCGGCACGCGAGCGTTGCCCGGGACCGGTCGACTCTCACTCCGGCTTCACTTTTCATCAGACCGGTCGACCATAGACGCCGCGCCGTCCGGATGTCATCCGGTAACCACTTATTATCGAAAGAATCTACTCGCGCTGCCATAAAAGTAATCTGTCATATATGAATAAATTTTCTCGTTTGGATGATGAAGTCGTTAACGGATTTCAACGAAACGTGCTCGGAACATTTGTCTATAAAGTCTTGCTAGTTTATAAACTCAATATTAAGACAGGTCTAACTTGTTATAAAGTTTGTGACACGGTTCTAAAACTATTTCATTTTATACAATAAATATGTAAAGAAATTTGCCTAATTATCATATATGTATAACAATTATACGGCCCCGGTAGAGGAAACCATGCAGTAATTATAATGTATAATATTCACCATCAACAAAGGAATGCTGTAGACTTGATAAAATTGAACGTAAAAAACGCGTCCGGCTTAATTTATTTTTTACCATACATTAATAAAGGTTTAATTACGTTTTCTCGATGTCTGACAGGATGTCTAGGAACTATGAAGCTTGACTTAGATAAAATTGCGACATTTCTCGAATGCTCAGGAGTGTCCGCAGTTACGTACATATTTTCATACAGTTTAGTGAGGTAAAATAAGGCGCGAAAACGAATCCAAGTACTTAACTAAGCGCCTAATACGGTTGATAGTAGAGCAATTCTATTTACGGTCGGGCTCATTTTATTTCACTGTTATCGTTTCTTGAATTTGATGCAGTAAGACACGATTTTCGTGCAATTTTTGGTATTCAATGCGTAAGTCCGGGTTCGCAAGGTAGTTTATGTTCGTAAAATCGTGACTGGTGTGCTCTCGTGCCCTAATTCTAAATGAAATAGACGTACTTTTATTTTACATAATTTCATCAAGTTCTTAACGTACGTAACGGTGTAGCAACAGGTTTATTTTGGCAAATTTCACGAGATGTAGCATAGTCATGTTTTATTAACTTTTTGGTTTCACCTTACCTAACGGTGGATGATGTTCGTCATGGTATTTAATCAAAGAATTGGACTGTCGTGCGGTGAGAAATACAGTTAGCCAAATATTTTATAGAATAAAACTTCATGATGAACTAATGTATTCAATCCTATAACAAACAGTACTACATAAAATGGCTCATATGAGATGAATTGATATAGTATTCGTTTTCACATAGAAAGTATGCAAATACTGTTATCAATTGTCTGATAAATATGTATGTCAAATATATCACATCAGTGAAATTTAACAATACAGTAATAAACATTCCATTACTTGTTTATTATAAAGCTCATCAAATAAAAAAAATTAGAACCTCATATCAAAAAACGGGTTAATTGATGACCATGTTCGCTTGGAGCTGCGTGAAGTTAGTAACAAATGATTTTTAGAGCAGAACGAGCTCCAAATATTCTTTCGTTTGATTAAAACTGCAAATACATGTGTCTGATTAATTACCTTTCTTCCGCTTGGGCACCACTCTGACACCCGCCGCGTGTTCCACCACTAGCCACAAGGCCACAGTCAGTAAACAGTATCTCGCACTGCACCCCATGTTTAACCACACAAAGTCCTAGAAATTATCACTGTATTACTGCGGCACTGCACGTAGCATTTGCCTGGCACAGGGAGTCGCGTTAAATCCAGAAATCGTGTGCACAAATAAAAAAAAACACGATCGACGCACGCAGGGTAGAGCACGTCGAACGAGTGAACCGCCCGACTACCCTATATTTTGACTTATAGCAATTTGGCAGTGCGAATTCCACTTGTATATAAAACCTTTCGCCGGCTTCGGGCGGGCGGTCATTGGTGCGCGCGCGCCGAAGGTGAAGGGAGTTGGGAGCCCCCTCTACCGTGGGGGGGACCAGGGTCGACAGACACTTTTGCTGTCGACGGAGTGCAATAGCTGCCTGCACTGCCTCCGATTTGTTGCTCCGGTTTTCAGCGCAAGCGCGATCTAAAGGCGGTTTATGAATGAATCATGATTTGCGTTACCGCTATTCATTATAGCTTTGATATTAATTTACCACTAATCGCTTGGCTGACGTAAATATAGTATTTAGGAAAATACGGACTATATTAAAGTAATGATTGAATAGAAATCCCAGTAAAATGATGGAAAAAACATCAGGGATACGAGAAAAATAAAATGACGCAAATCACGTTATTTATTAACAATAATAATTAACACCCAAAAAGCATTACTTATTGAGACTAAATATTTATTTTTACACAACTAATTTTTCGTTAATAATGATTAACTAAGTAGGTACTCAATGTGAGACTTATTTATTAAAGTTAAATGTAGTATTACCTATATTCCCACAGCTTTAATTACTGCTTTTAAGGCAACTACGTTAGTGTATTGTAAAAGTTTCCAGTAAATATTACATATTTATTAAAGTTAATAATCTAACTTAAACGTTGTGTAGAAGCCCGTTTTACATCGGTATAAATTAATAAAGAGTAGATAGTGTGTAGCACTTTACGTGTATGTATTTGAAAGATATTTATCTATGATCGTCTATCAGGCCACTAAGATGCCAGAAATTCGTAATAAGAACCTATGTACAAACTTTACTACAGTTTTATGTGTTGGCAATATATTTTGCTTCCGATATACAGGTAAAGGAATGTTAAACATATGCTATAAATTTTGATTACCTACGCGTTGTTTCCCTTAATTAAGTTGCTTAATGATTTTAGAACACGGTAGGATCCTATTTTACACATTATACTATGTTGTACGGTGCGACAACAACTATCGACATCATGGTCAACATTTACAGAGTAGTAACGTTGAGTTTAAGTTTTGTACACACGCACAGGCGCGCGCGGTGATTATGGTCATTTACCTCGTAAACCCCCCCATACGTATACATATTAGAAGAAGCCTAGGTCCAGCAGTGGACTGAGAGAGGCTGATGATGATAGCGATGGAGGCCTGTTACGCCAAAAGGAGGCAATTGTCAAGCCTATCACCATGTTAGGACCAGAAGTAATGGAGGATACGCAAGTGAAAAACATAGTAAAAACATTAAGCAAGTTAATTGTTATATTGCTGCCTTGGGATTTTCTATGCTACTAGCTTTTTATATTAAATTGATTTTTATAATTAAATTGACTAACATACATATAAACTACGCTTGCTATATTCTACTTTTGTTTATTTGCTAGTAATTAATGTGAAGAAAGAATAAGATGTCTGCATCAAAGACACGAAGCTTTCCATATTGAAAGTGACGATGCCTAAGCCATCCAACAACAGCCTCTTCTGTGCCCTGGCCATGATGAAGATCAAGAACTTGGTGACGGTCGGGTCCGACCAGTTTTCCCAGCTGGCACAATAGATGTCAGTGCATGACTGCTCTCCTACCTGAAAAACAGGAAAATTCACCAAAGTATGGTCTTCAAAAAATCAAAATCAAAAAAATCAAAATATTTTTATTATCATTAATAAACAAATTTTAAAGTTTACAATGACTGGGGCCTTCCTTTAGGCTACGAAGCCTGTGTTGGAACGCCCCGCTCTTCCTCAAGTTTAATAACAATAATAAGATTAAACACATTTCTAATAAATAGATCACAATAAGTACTTATATTTTAATAATAGCATATTATTTATTAATATGCATCATATAAATATTACGTAGGTACCTACTTACATAGGGTGGATGACGTGAGTTTGTGTGTGTGTGTGTGTGTGTGTGTGTGTGTGTGTGTGTGTGTGCGTGAGTGTTTTTGAGCATGTGTGTAATTGAGTGTGAGTGCGCGCGCGGGTTGTGTATTGTGAATGACGTATGCATTCGAATCATGTCACCGTTCTAGTAGTTGTTCAGTCTCATCATAGGTTTTACCTTGAAGCCACTTGAATATGGTGGTTTTACAGTTATGGTAGTTCATATTATGTATGTCTAGGTATTTGTTCAGTACATTATACAGGTGTCTGGACAGTATGGGAAATTGTTTGGAGGCAAATTTTGTTGTTGTCTTATTCAAGTTTAGTATTCTATCTTTTCTTCTTTTCTGTTTCGCGTTTCTGTCGTATGGCAAGATCTTATGTAATTTTAGAATTGTGTTCATAATGTAAAGCTGCCTAACGGAGAGTAGTTTAGTCAATTTGTATAAACTGTGTGTAGGGAATCTTTGATTTTTGTAGTACATGACTTTAATGAGACCACGCTGAGCACGTTCCAATTGTAAATATTTGGTTTTGGCCGCTCCACCCCAGATTGGTATGCAGTATATTAATACGGATTGAACTATGGATATATATATGTCCTTTAAAATATCTCTATTAGAATTTCCCGATTCTGCACTCGTTCTGGGCACCACGTCTCTCAGTTTTTTGAATATCCAAGTTAATTTTCGCAGCCTGGAGGAGACATGTTCAAGGTGTGGAAACCAGGAGAGGCGCTGATCAACCAGGATACCCAAATATTTAGTGCAGGCAACCTTCGTGATTTCAGGACAAATACAGTTACTCGGGACAGTTACAGAGTTGCAGCTGTGTATTTTAATCGAAAAGTTTTCATTTGGTTGCGATTCATTGCTTATGCCGAAACAAATGTAATTTGTTTTTTCAGTGTTAAGCGTAAGTATATTATTTTTGAGCCATTTACCTATATGGGATAGTCCTCGCTCAGCGCTCAACCTCACATCATCCCATGATTTTCCAATAAAAGTAACCGCTGTATCATCTGCATACGAATATAATTTAGCATTTGGTATTTGCATATTACACAGGTCATTAATATACACGAGGAAAAGTGTGGTCTTATTTTCTTCTTTCTCTTATACCTTGATTTTGGACGGACTATTGAATAGGTACATGGTCGGTTGACAAGCAAATCTCAGTAACTAACAATTACGAGTATCCATTTTAAATATCGTAGCTCAGTTCCAATTCAACTGACACAAGAAGTTCGTAAGAGTAGTGACAGTTTTTATAGTGAGCTTTACTTGTCAGCCGACGACATGTTATGTTCATAAATTGATAGCGGTGCAACTAAAATACACTGTCCGTCAAAGAATACGGGTCGGGTATAATTTTTTATAGAAACTGTAAGCGCGCACATTTGAAATATATTTTTAAAATGTTTACAGGACAAGTGGAATCCAATTTAATAACAAATTGTATTGGAATTTCCCTGATTTTGCCATCGCATCCAAAAACCATTTAATTTTATCGTCAGATAACTCCGTACTCCGTGGATAAAAAATAGCGACACATGATTAAAAATCAATTTTATACCTTTTTGGCGGTTTTTTTAAACACTCCAAAATTTTGCCTACACAAATCGATCTAACGATCTTTTTTTTTGGTTTTATG
>JALPQI010008310.1:0-49276 GCA_025490895.1 Thaumatotibia leucotreta | reverse complement strand
TGTTAAGTTAACAAACGTTTATGAATAAGGGGGTTACACTGCAGGTGCATTCCACGAAAAAGCCTACTTTGTCGGGAACGTGGCTATGACAGCTACCTTTAGAAATATATGGAAAGTGCGAGAATTCTCTATAAATACAAACACCTAGTAATAAAATTAAGATACACCAAAAATTGTATTCGTATCGTTCTTAGATGTACGCGAAGAGCGGCGTCACTTTACCGACATTATCTTGGAATGCGTCTCCTGCAAGCGTAACGGAGTCATTATCGCTGACGAAGTATTATCAAACCAGAATCAAAAGGGGATTCGTTGTTGACACAACAAATGACCCAACATTTGACCAAAATAGTACATTACGACACAAGTGCGATAAACACGAAATTCGACACGAGTGGCGATGTTTTAAATCGACACGAGTTACGAATTTCGATTTTGCACATGTCTCGTACGACGTTTTTTAGTACAGATGGCCCTTCCAAGTTTTGGACCTGAAGTAAAATGACCCACTTCTCGGACTAGAGCCTAAAAAGTACCTACACCATCTGTACTAAAAAAGTGGTTTATAGATGTAGTGAGTGATTAAATAGTTATTTGTTTTACTAGGGAGCAAAGTGATCGTTTAACTCTCGTGCAAATATTGAAACCCGAGCAAGCGAAAGATTCCAGAATTTGAACCACGAGCGCAGCGAGTGGTTCATAAAATGGAATCTTGAGCGATGCGAGGGTTTTAAGGCACGAGAGTTGAACAAGCTTTGCTGCCGAGTGAAACACAATATTTTTCACCACACTAAAGCGAGGAAACATGCGAAATAAAACTCAAACATAACAAATTAGAAGGTACTTATTTGCAAGTCCTCAACTTCCATAAAATAAACAAATAATAAAACAATAACCTCAAATATTTATCTTGGCGTGGTAATGCTTAAAAATTCAGGATAATTCCAAAACTCTCCGACCGACCGACCTCGTTTAAATTTAAAAAGAAAAAAATATTCGGATGCGTTCTGAAATTTGCATAGTACACTTTCATTTTCCTATTGTTTTTATTTGTCGTATTTTTAGAACTTTTAATTAAAAGCCTTTTACAACAAAATGTAGTATTTAATTTGGATTTTAGCATATTGAATATAATATTATGAAAGTTTCATGTGTATGAATCTGTTTGAAACTATTGAGTTTTCGAACGTACTGTCTAGTTCAAACGTCAAAAAGCTTATTGCACTCTCAGGCCGTATAAGGTATTGCTTTAGTCTATCCAGAAGATTAAAAAAAAATACTTTAACCTCTAGAGATTAAAACACAGTTTTGCGCTCTGAAATTGAAGGACAAACAGCGTGTTTACGAGCAGTGTGGTGAAAATATTATTTATGAGTATCTACACTTAAACTATGAATATATCCTAGATTGACTTATACACTGGTGTGTCAACAGTACTATCAAATCCCATTGTAATCGCGGTTTGACAGCTGCGAGCTTCACCAGTGAGTGTTAGGTTGCGGTTTACTGACGCGGAGCTGTGGGAGCTCGGCCAATGAGACCGCATCACAGTGTTTCGAATTTTAAATTTGAAGAATGTAATTGGCCAATAGGCTACTTGACCCATTTTTAAAGTTTGTCGTATATTATTAATCAATATCTGATTAACGAAAAAAAAATAGAAATATATTTTTTCACGACCGTTACCGCGCGAAAACGATACTAACGATGTTAATGCTTAGATTATCTGTGGTGTGACGTCACTCAAACCGAAAACAAACATTTGACATGTCACTTATGTTATGTCAATGTCACAGCAAAGCTACATGCCTACATGTCCATAGCGAATTTCACTCGTAAAAGATTCTACATGAAGTTAGTTTAAGATCCTATGACGTCACATCATGGCCGACACCGTTTTCAGAGTACGAAATTAAAAAAAATAAAACAAATTTTTCAATAAAAAATATGTACCCATCAAACACTTTTAATACACCGTAATCGAAAAATATTGATCTTTTCAATAAATACTACAGAAAATAATATTTTTTTGCACTAAATTTTATATGAGTCAAGTAGCCTATTTTGCACAGATCCGCTCTGCTCCGCGTCAGTGGAGCCGCACCCTTAAAGGGAGCTATTAACGAGTCCGCTCCGCTTGCAGTGGAAAGCGTAGGGTAGGGCCTGCACTAGTTGTCGCGGATTAAACGGAGCGGACGCTCGTCTTACAAGAAAAAGTATGAACTGCACTAACTGGTGCGGGCGTGTGATGGATTTGAATACTGAGCGAGACCTTTGAGTTTGCGCATCTTTACTTGTTTTATCTAAACAATTTTCTATCCTTTAGTAAAGTAGGTAAAGTTGTGACTTAGAGTTGAAAATATTGACCCCAATCACGGCAAATCAGGTAGTTTTAGAAAAAAAAGTGTAACATGCTGACTAGTTACCTACTGACATGGAAGTATAAACGACCTATAGTTCGTAGGTACACTATACAGTGTGTGGCCTACAATCGGGGTGGAAATTTAAACGTTGCATTAATAAGCTGATTTCTCTGATTTCCACATATTGTGATTAAAAAAAAAACTTTTTTTGTAATCTTTTGTTCATGTATTTTTCATTATTATGGGTTAATTTACTTGAATTAAAAGTTATCAATAACTTATCATTTTTGAATCATTGAAAAATGTAAAGGCAGCTAATTGTCTTTGTCGCACTAATATAAAGAATGAAGGAGAGGGAAAACTACGATACGCGTTAAGGCGCGGCCACGACCTTGGTCTAAAGGTGCGGTTAAACTAAAAGAGCATTCGCTGTTCTAACCTCCCACTCTACGAAATTCGATCGGTACACAAAAAGTGATTGGTTGATTTCTTAGAACGGGCGCTAGAACAGCGAATGCTCTTTTTGTTTAAACGCACCTTAAGGCGACCGGCGGCGAGCGAATCCATGAGTTGGACCGGGATGCCGATATGGGAACTCCCTCTCGCACGTATGATTTTCCGCTAAGCCGGTCGCCTTAGACCAATGTCGTGGCCGGGCCTTTAGCGATTGGCAACTTGGCTAAGCATCCTGGCCTTAGACTTATTGATTGTATGATTGTATTGATTGTTTATTATGTTTATATGACATAAATGTGGGGCGTCTAGGGCTGGCGCAACGCCTGTATTGGCATTTTCCATTTCATTGCTTGCTTGTAGTAGGTAGTTCAGTTGAATCTGCTGCCGACGTCTTAGTGGATGACGTATTATTAGGAGTCACGCAACACAACTCAAACCTCCCCGGACAAGAGCCTATACTGCGAAACAAATGAATAATTTAAAATAGCTTAAGACACTGGTCTCACCGCGTGGTACTAACCTATGAACTATGGGCTATAAACACGAACAAAAGATATGCGCTCGCCCGGTACAGCTGACAGCTGGGCGTTTATCGCCGTGCTTTTTTGCTTAAAAAAACTTGGTTTAAATGTGGTTGCATTAGTGCGTACCATAACCTCTTAGATAAGCATAAAAATGGATCTATCTGCGAGTTCCTAATAATCAGCTACTTGTACTTTATGTCTAATGTCTATGTAACAGCTGTTGAATCTCCAAATAAAATAAAATTTAATAAAAAACGTTAACTGCAGTTTGACTTCGCTACTCACTGTAGTTCGGAATCATCCACATCAGTCGGGAACTCAATGGCATCCATACATTGGCTTTCATCAACGCAAATGCCATCTTGCCCGTCGTATGTCCGGCATGACCTGATTGCTGTAAACAATTATATTTTTTCTCAAACTTGCAATGAAATGATGGCATTACGTACGTGAAATGAAACCAGGAGGTACCAAGTCGCTGGTTCGATGATTGAACTTGATTTGTAAAGGCATTTCATAACTACTTAACTGTCCTAGGACTGCAAAGTATCGGAAGGAAGCTGCTTTAAAAAGTAAAATACTGGAAGTAATTTGACGGGTAAATTATTATTTTTTTATATTGTAGATTCGTTTCGTTCTTTGAATTATTTGTGTACTATGAAAATTACTTAATAATTATTTTTTATTTGATTGCAAGTTTGAGAAAGCACTATACAAATCTCGGCGAGAAACAAGGTTACAGGCCGCGTATCTCTATCTGCCCTCAGTTCCTTCGGCCAGATATTATCTACTTGGCCTGTAACCCTTCGTTTCCCGTCCTCTACAGTAATGTACTAATAACTTATGAAGTAATAGAAAATAGGCGACCACAGAGCAGGCGCTTTCTTTGCCCAGAGGCTGAGCCTGGCGGTACAAAGAGGAAACGCAGCCAGCATTCTTGCCACCTAAAAAACATTGCCTAAATCATCCCCAACCTGGCATAGGTTTGGGATGATTTAGGCAATGTTTTTTATACTTAGTTTTATAATTTAATTTTAGCTTAAATTTTATATTATGATTGTACGTTAATTATGTAGGTAATATTATGTAGTTTGATTCTCCAACCTGGCATAGGTTTGGGATGATTTAGGCAATGTTTTTTATACTTAGTTTTATAATTTAATTTTAGCTTAAATTTTATATTATGATTGTACGTTAATTATGTAGGTAATATTATGTAGTTTGATTCTCCATCACTATTCTTCATAGGTAATTGTGTTATGCATTTTATTTTAATGCAATGTAACCACTTAACACAAATTTAAATTATGCAATTTGATGTTATGCAAAATGAAAATATACCATTCGTTAACAGGTGAAATACATTGATACTTATTGATATGGAAACTATCATCATCATCATCATCAGCCTTTAATAGTCCACTGCTAGACGTAGGCCTTTCCTATAATGTATAAACGCATTAGGAGGTAAATACCCATAATCGCCACGCTGGGCAAGCGGATTGGCGATGGCAGGAATGTGTCCACTATGATGACGACGCTGCTGCCCATCATCAATCTTTTATAAAATAATGGTCAGTGACACTTCAATCCCTTAGTCGACTCTTACGACACTCGAGGAGGAGTTGGGGTGGTGACAAATGTATTCTTACGGCCGTCACCACACGACTGGAATGTACTAATAGATCGAAACTATAATTACATGTAAATTGCTCGAGTATTCACCCAATTATAGGCAAACACGGCATGCATATACAAATGATTATCGCTAATACCATACAATTCAATCCATACCAATAAACAAACTTACTTACGTTTAGGAGGGGTGAGGTCAATCTCATAGTCTTCTTCAGAAAATTCAGCCCTAGACATAAGTACTAGGCATACGCTCAACACGACTGCTTGAAATCTCATGTCTGGAATCAAATACCATATATGGGACAAAATTCTTTTCGTTGTCTTAATTTGTGTCCCTAACGTGACGCAGTGGTGATTTTTGTATGAGATGATTTTTTGTTTTCAATTTCTGATGTATGGATTAAAATCTAGCGTGTAAGAAATACAAGTGCACCGGTTTTTTTTACATACTGAGTCGAAACAGCAACTAAAAGCGTGACAGAGTGGTATGAAACAAGACAACGAAAATAATTTTAACCCATATGTACCCTATATCGTCGGGAATAGTGCAATACCGCGTAACTAACAAATTCAATAGGGATGATGACTGTAGTTAAAATAAATTATTTAACATTATGCACGACATAATACACAAAGAAATTATTACTGAGATGTAGATTGCAGTAATTTTTGTACAGAACTTCTATTTAATAAATTGAAAAGAACTTAAAAGAGTAGGTCATTTGGCAGTACGCAGGTCAGTAGTTACGCGGTATTGTACTATCCCCGACGATATGTACCCTGTATGTACCCTGTGTAGGTATACATAATACAGGATGATTACGGGGTGTAATCCCAACTGTGAAAAACGTGTTAAGATGGTCTTTCGATACATACTTATATTTAAAATATTTCACAAATATGTTGCACAATCGACGACTACACGTCACATAGCATATCAAACGATAGGCTATGTCTATGTCTTTAGCTATTTGCTTTGAATATCATTTCAATTATTTTTATTGTTCATGGATTTTAAAAAAGTTCTAAAGTTTCAAAATCAGAATCAATATTATAGCCATTTATTTAAATAACTATAATTAGTTACACAAGTTAAAAATATGAATAATTATTTACTTCAAAGATTCAAATCAAGCCATAATTAATGTAGCCTAACAAAAAGATTTCGAGGTACCTACCTATGGACTATTAAAAATGGTACCCAAAATATTTAATTATTTAGTGACAATATATGCACAAGAGTTTCGTGAAGTGAAGGCACGTGAAATATATACGTGCGTTCCACGCCTTTATTTTCCACGCAAAAATACAAGGAAAACATTGCCAGTAAATTCTAAGATAACTTATTACGTTTCACTCACCTGTATATTTAGAACACGGACGAAATTTGCCACAGCTGCTATAGTAACTATGTGACTAAGTCACTCGCAATGTCTATTATTTAGATTTTTTATCAATTTACTTTCTAATCGGTATTTTAAATGATCAAAACACGTATGACATCCACTCGGAGGAGGATATCAATTCTTATAAACCAGTTTTGCTTTGAGACATCATTATCCTTAAGATATATAAAGTACGTGTGTATTGGATACGGGCGAATATTTTAGTGGCGATTACTATCTGACCTAGGGAACCTGTTTAGTGTTTACATATATTTCTTTAGGAATTGAGCACCCAACGCATCGTATCCACTGGTAGCCAAGTTTATCAAAGTTGACATACTTAAGTATCTAAACGTCATCGCGTCATGTGAGTCTCATGTCAGTTCGCCGATATACATTGCTGCTGAGTTGCACTTTAGAAAAATCGTTACACCTAACAAAATTTTACGAAATTATTATTTTAAACGGCTCGTAGGATCAGATATTACAGCTGGATTAATTATGCGCCCGTATCAAATACCTACCCACGCTGTTGATAATACATGTACAGTTGTAGTATCTATCTAGGCATTGCAACTGGCTCCGCCAGATCCTGTTTTCGGGCCTAATCTGGTATTTTCGGCCGCCTACCGGCCTACAAAGTCGACCGGATCCGGACCGGACCCAGGAGGAACACAAAATACCAAAAATAACACTTATTTAGGAAGTTAGTAAAAATGCTACGAGGTCAGCTGCTACTTATTTGAAGAGATGTAAATTTAAATTATAAGATAATAATTGATGTACAACAGTGTAATATAATTGCCATACGATAAATAAAATTTATAAGGCCTGTTAAAAGTTGAAGGTCACAAAAAGTATATTTTGTTGGTATTATGTGCCTATTTTATTTTTGGTTAACGTTCAAGTATTATAAAGTTAATAAAGAACTGATTTGAAATTTAAATTTAAATTGCAGTCTTAATTAGCCATATTAAAGGAGACTTTGCAAATTTAACTAAAATGTAAACTTGATAGGTACCTAATAATCGATCTAAATACACATTTTTAGGGTTCCGTAGCCATATTAGCAAAAACGGAACCCTTATAGTTTAGCCATGTCCGTATGTTCGTCTGTCTGCAGCATAGTTCAGTGGCCGTTAATACTAGAAATCTGCAATTTGGCACAGGTATGCATATTTTTAATCATGCCAACAAAGCGGTACAATAAAAAAATTAAAAGATCGGGTACCTCCCCGACTGGTGAAGTGGGGATTTTTTTTAATTTAATGTAATTTTTCATTGAATAGGTCTCCTAAAAAATAAGGGTCTTAAAAGAAACTTTTTTTCTTATGTCAATATTTTCATCACCAGACCCCGACTTCGTACCAACGTGACCGTCTCGGGGTCATACCCGTTTTTGAAAATCGGTTCACGATTCTCTGAGAAATCAAGTGATACAACAAAAAATCTGTAAAATTGAGAACCTGATGCTTTTTTGAAGTCGTTGATAAGAAATAAATACAGGTACCTATTTGTGATAAATTTATTTTATTGAACATTACATTTAACGAGTATTATGGCAATTCTCCCTATCGAATGATGCTGTACAAGTTATGTTATATTTTCCGAGATATTGACCTAGGAGTGTTATATTTTCGGAGATAATAACTCCAGAAGAAAAAAAAATTAATCCGTAGGTCCGAAAAAAGATGAAAATAATCATGAATATTGGGCTTATAAACTACTTCGAACATAATCGGCCCAGCCGTTTTTGAATAACTACGGAACCCTATACTGAGTATGTCCCGACATGCTCTTGCCCGGTTTTTTTAATGATAAATGTCAAAACTGAAACTTATTAATCCGGCTGAATCGAAAATCGGCCCGGTTTGAAATCCCTAGTAGTAATTCCCTATTCCCTAGTTCTAATTATTAAGTTGAAACGTGTAGCTACTTGAAGGAAATCCTTCAAGTGTAGCTAAGAATACCTTTTTTTGATATCTCCAAGCTTCCAATAACTGCGAGAATCCACATTCTTGTTAATATACTAATGAAAATTGTTATACTTTTGTTATACTTTTCCAATCATAAACTTACTTTTTATAGGATTTGCTCGGAAGAGTCAATATCGACACTGGAAATTTCAAATGTCGTAAGGGACATTTTGTCGTAAGTACACTTTGAATTGCATAGAACTCAGAAAAAAATTCTCTATTGATCTGTATAATTAACTTTTTAATAGCGCTTCAAATAAAGAAGTTATGAAGCGAATTCATTTTGTCGTAACTTCACATTGCTTTAAAAAAAATGTTGTATGGGTCAAATTTTTGATTTGAAGGGATAACGTGACCATTTTCAGCGTAGTATATCCTTCTTATTCATACATCCCTATGTGGTTAGTTACTACAGCAAAAGAAGGTGCCTTTACGACATTCTATCTGATGAAATAAATACGAAACTTTGAATTCACAATGGCGTAAGGGACAAATATTTTAGGCTTTTGTGCGTTACAACACAATTTCGAAGATAGTATGGCTCTATTCTCTTAATAAACCGAGTCGTATGTACATATGAATCAAAATAATTTTAAAGTTTGATGTCATAACTCACCTTTTAATTTTATAAAGTATACGTTACTACATTAAATACGGTACATGAATGAGAGTTACGCCTCAAAAAAGATGATATTAAAAATCTTGAAAGTTTTTTTGTGTACGTTATAACATTTTGTTTAGTTTCTTATATCACTTGCAACAGTGCCGGCGCGACTTGACCCAGGGTGTCTCAGGAAGAGGGGTGAGGGCAGAGCAGTATTTTTACTACCACATAGATACTGCATCGACCAGCGACTCTCGCACATTTCCACTTCCACCCCTGGAGCATATACATCGCTCTAACGATTCCTCTCTGGACGGCCAACGGCCAATCAAGGCAAGCCGAGTCCTACAGTTCTTCTTGAATTCTACTCCGACCGACGAAAACATGCCTGAGACGATGTCGCTATTGCCGAACAGCTCGCTACAAGCTGCCCCGATCTTATTATTATCTCCCTGGGAAATAATCTTAAATATCTTAATGTAAAATAATCAATGGGAAATAATCTTAATTATCTTTCTGCTTTGCCTCAAGGTTGACTGGTAGATAATGCCGTATGGCATTAAGTTCGCCTTTTGTGCTATAAGTTTTTCTTTTGTGCAATAAAGATTAAATAAATAAATAAATAAATAAATAAATCATAGGTTTATTTATAATTAGCTGTCTTTTGCCAATTCGAGAAATTTACTCTGTAACCAGTCTCAGCAAGCTATTGAAAAGTGTAATGAGCTATGATCATTGCATGGGTCAGAGATAGGGCTATAGTAGTAAGGTCCGAACATCTGCCATATTATCATCTTTATTATTGTTGTTTTGGTCTAATATCCGCCGCGTCATTACTGATTCTTGTCGAGGCCAGAACATTCCAGATTCTGAAGGCTGCAATTTTGTGCACATCATAAGGTCTGCCTAGGTGAATACTTCTTTTATGCATTTGTGGTCTGCAGAAACAGAAGAGGAGGAGGTCCATAGTAGATTAATTGATAGTTTAAATCAATATGTTGCAACGTTGCACAGTAGTTTACTCTGATTTTTGGCAGAAGTTACATATTGCATCTTGTTTCTTACCCAAGATTGTTATACATAATGTTAATAGTTAGGATTCTCGATTCCTCACAGGCTTTGTTACTTTTGAGCTCAAGTAGCTCTTTATTGTTTTCTGTTATTGAACCCTTGGATAAGAGCTTACGAGTGAGAGTTACTTTGATGGACTTCAACTGTGCGATTGCTCTTATCTTATCATATCTAGTTTGTTCAGCAGAGAATATGGCTCCGGTTTGGTGATTCCATAGAAAGGCTCTGGGCTGACAATGCGTGTGTTGCCGTTCTTTCCGGTAAACTCATCTGCTGTTGCGTTTCCAACAATATTGGAATATCCTAATACCCATCTAAGTGTAACTTCATTAAAGTCAAGGGCGTTTAATTTATTCTTGCAGCACTGGACTAGAGTTGTCCTTGAGGGATTCTAGTGAGAGCATCGCAGCTTGACTATTTGAGTTCATGTATATAAGATAATATTGGTTTTTAGGTTTCTGGCCAAATTGATTTCCACACATAATGTCATATTAATGCGCAGAAATCATCATAATATTGACTTCTGTCTAGAAAATGAAGGCCATTTTGCTCATGTTGAAGCAAACTCTGACCTTAGGCCTCTCACCTACTTGTACCTGTGGTGCCATTTTCGACCATCATTCTGGTCGTTGGTCCATTTGTATCTTGAGGGTATTTCGACTGTCTGGTGAAGCCACATTCGATGTGCTTGTTTTATTCCCGAAAGCCCAGGCTTTCAAGTTGGTTTTTGCAGGCTGTTCAAACACTGAGAACACCCTGTCGTTGTGTGAAATTCATACTCAGTTATATTGAGGGTTGGAGTAGCTATTCTGTTAGAGAGCACTCTTCGGACCCATATAGTCGTGGTTTCATCCCTTTGATTTAATTTCATTAAGGATGGTTTCTGTGAGTTTATTATCGCTTTAAGCATTAAGCACCTTCGACATCAAGGAATACACACCGACCTGATTGCTTATTCTCTAGACTTTACCGCCGCTTTGGTAACCTGTATCGTGTGCTTAGCTTATTTTTATTTTGTTTCTTTCTGTTATTTTCTTACTGGTGCAGTAAAGAATTACTTACTAACTTACTTACTTTTATGGACCTTGTGACCAGGTCAAGTGGGGTAGTTTTTGGTAAACATGTTGATTTAGACTTAGCGATCTTGCCACCAAGTAGTGAAAGAAATAGAAATTTTAGACTAATAGGTTCGAAGGACTTAGAACGAGTATTATCTATACTCGTTTTTCCTGCTTTTTGGTATAAAGCGTACCTTAACACTAGTCCATTTTCTCAGTTTAAACCCCAATGCAATGCTTGCCCGGAATATTTTGCCAGGTGCGTAAGGAGGACGCCTTAATTTCTTTTTGATAATGTAGGAAACACTTCGTAATTTACAGTCGATTTGAATGGCTTGCACTAACTCAGCGCTCCTTAACCATTTTTTTGGGCTACAAATGTAGGTTTTCAGTCAGTGGTTCGTTCCCTAAGGATTCGATAGTCCTTTGACCGCACGTCTGAATAGCACGAGTATCATCAAAAAGGATCATAGATCTTCGCGGAGGCAGTTAGATTACTTATCTAGAATATCTTTCTTAATGTATGTTTTTGTTTCGGGCTCAGGTTGCTCTCAAAGCAATTTTTAGATATATCTTTTCTTCTTTTCACAACACTAAGCTGACTAAAATATATACATACCTAACATGTTTGGTTTTATTTCCTATAAATTGTAACGGGTTATCTAAAATAGAATAAATTACACGTGAAATTTATCTCCGTCTATGAAAATAATACAATTGTAAGTAGACAACTTTATATTTTCTTGCATTTTTACGCTACTTACTTCAATTAATCTGGAAACTAGAATGACTTTACAACAGAAAATAGTTGTAAATGTAGCATGTTATTTGACAGTTACGACAAAGAGGTAGTGTTTTCGTTTTTGTCGTAACAGATTTCCATAAAAATACTAGAAATTTTTGGGGGCGTAAGGGACATGTGTCTAGTAAATTTCTTGCGTAAGGGACACTATCTCCGAAACTATTGAGTTTATAAATATATACCTAATTGTCTGATGAAGATAAAGCTTTTACGTAGTTTTGTATATAAGAACCATCTAATTCGGATGAATATGTAACAAGTTACGATTTTTTTAAATTTTGGTTTTTGTTTTTTGGCTCTCCTGAAAAGTGGACCTTTGTCCCTTACGACATTTGAAATTTCCAGTGTCGATATGTGATTCAACTATACCTTACCGTAGAGTAGAATCGTCAGTATGACAGAAATACCTACTCCATGATTTCTTATTACTCTCTGATACCTACTAAGCTCGGATCAAAAAGCAGGATTTTGTAACAAAAAATCTGTGCAAAAGCCTATTAAATTTCACATGCCTTTCATCACCAGACCCCGACTTCGTACCAACGTGACCATCTCGGGGTCATACCCGTTTTTGAAAATCGGTTCACGATTCTCTGAGAAATCAAGTGATACAACAAAAAATCTGTAAAATTGAGAACCTGATGCTTTTTTGAAGTCGTTGATAAGAAATAAATACAGGTACCTATTTGTGATAAATTTATTTTATTGAACATTACATTTAACGAGTATTATGGCAATTCTCCCTATCGAATGATGCTGTACAAGTTAGAAGCTATAGCGTTCTTCGAGAGTTCGCCGCGAATCCAATCCGCAGAAGGTACCAGAGCACCCAGTACCACTGCGTTTGATATGCAGTTCTGTCGTACAAGACCGGCTACGATTAATCCATCGACCTGTAAAAATACATATTAGATTTTAATCTGCTTCTCTCGGTGCATCTCCGGTGGAATCGATATAGCATGGAATGACTTTATATTTATGAAGTATGATGGGTTAGCCGAGTGGTGACGGCAGTAAGAATACATTTGTCACTACCCCAACTCCTCCTGCGGGTGTCAGGAGAGTCGACTAAGGGATTGAAGTTTCACTGACCATTATTTGATAAAAGATTGATGATGGGCAGCAGCGTCATCATAGTGGACACATTACTGCGATCGCCAATGCGTTTGCCTAGCGTGGCGATTATGGCCATTGATATTGGCCAGGATAATGCGTATAGCATAGTTAATAGGAAAGGCCTTCGTCCTGAAGTGGACGTAGATTAGTGCCAGCGTGAACCTCAAAGGGACGAATGTAAACTTAATAAAGTTTCACGTACACTTTTTAAGTCAAATAATGCTTGACATGTTTCGCTCCGTATACCTATGAGGAGCTTTTTTAAGAGCCAATCGCTTTGTCTGAGCGACGAAGACTGCAGGCCGCGGTGCTGCCCGATCGAAAACTCGGCGCGGGCTGCGGCGGGCTAGTCGAGAAACTACCCTCATTTGCGTCATTATGACCAATGTCAAAGAAAGAGGGGTTGCACACTACACTCACTACGTCATCCGATGAGGGTTCGTCCACTTCGCCTATTCCATTTATCTCTACTGCGATATCCCCCCCCTAGTGGGGACATGTGAAATACTTTTCCGTTTATTTCTGCCGGTAGGGATATTTTTCCATCTAGTTCTACTATATACCAAATGGATTATTTTCCACATATCTCCACTATTTCAAGCCTGGTAGTAGATAGTTGGATTTGTTTCTATTTATTGGAGTTAATTCCATCTGGCCTTACCATTGATAAATAGGAGGAATAGATGGGCTACTCAATTTCATGAATCCCTACGTGGGAGTGGCCCCCACTCCCCTTAGTATGAATGAGTCTCACGAGAGTTTTGTGTTTAGAATGTAAACTTACATCTGATGGGCACAGGACCGGAGATCCAGCAGTCGCGGAACAGGTCCCACTGGCGCGTCCACACGCTGCATCTTGAGTGGAACCTTGCTCAGTACAGCTACCAGCAGTTACCGATACGGGCGTCTGTAGTGAAGGAAAATAAACATCTCTTAATAGAACACCTCTCTTGATAGACCACTGAAACGTGATCGCTTACAATGGGCCTCATAAGAAGGCTCAAAGTCACGCAAAGGGCAATGGAGAGGGCTATGCTAGGAGTTCCTCAGCGACATCGTATTAGAAATGAGGCCATCCGTAGCAGAACCAAAGTAACCGAGCAAGATCGGTGGCAGTCCTTGTTTGCCTTAGTCAATACTCCAACTAACCACGAACAAGCAGTAAAAACCGTAAAGCGAAAATCGGTCGAGCACTATGCGCCAAATTTGAATATGTGATTAATTGAGCACGCCGGGCAGAAACTCCACCTTCTTATCAAACAGTCGGGCAAGAACTACTAAATAAGAATAAGAATAAGAATAAGAATAATTTATTGAATAATTAAACGAATTAACAATAATCACAAAGATATCCCAAGAGTCTCAAACTAGGCTGAGCCTGTATCTTGAGACTCAAAAGTCAGTTAATAGGTAACACAAAGTTAAAGTATAAAATTAGTTTAATAAATAAATAATTAAGATAATTTGTGTAAGACGTGTGTGAGTGTGAATGTGTAAGTGTGTGTGTTAGTGTAAGTAGTCAACCCTTCTAAAACATGTTGTTAAAATTTCTTCTGTATCATCATAAGAGAGTGTTATAAACCATTTCTTTAAGGTAGATTTAACTTTGAATATCGTTAATTTTCTTATATCACAGATTTTACATACAGAATTATAAATAAATGGATGCATATATGAGGCACAGCGTTTGGCAAATGTTGTTTTGATAGGAGGGACAGGTACTCGGTATATTCTTCTGTTTAGGATGTGGTTTGTTGATTCATAGTGTGGTATATTTTTATGAATTCTGATAACAGCATAAAGTATGAATAATTGCCGTACTGTCAGAAGTCCAGATTCTCTGTATAATAGTTTTGTTGGAAAAATAAATGATTTTTTTAACATTACTTTTATAACTGCACGCTGTGCGCGCTCCAGTTCAAGTAGAACTGTTTTGCAGGAGCTACCCCAGACTGTGATACAGTATTTTATTATTGACTGGCAAAGTGCGTGGTAAATTATGTTTAATACGTCTCTGGGCGAGCAATCCCTTAGAAGTTTAACGATGTATATAATCTTTCTAACTTTTTTGGAAAGCAAATTGATATGTTGTTTAAAAGAGAGGTGTTCGTCTAATATAAGACCTAAATATTTTACAGTGTAACATCTTTTTATAGTACTACAGGAGCAACTAGAAGTTTTTTGTTGGCAGTAATGCATTTTAAGAGAGTAGATTTGTGGGGCAGTTGACACAATAGTTTTTGAAAAGGGAATTTGGTAGCATTTGTCTACATTTAAAGTCAGGAGATTGTTATCAAGCCAGTTTGCTATTTCTGATAGACCTCTCTCGGCAGATTGGTACGTTTCAGCCCAAGTGTTGCCGTGAAATAAAACCGCGGTGTCGTCTGCGTAGCAAATAATTTCAGAGTTCAAGATGTTTAATTGTGGAAGATCATTAATATACACGGTGGAATTTAATCGGTGAACAGGAACCTATTTTTCTAATTCAGTAATCGATGGCGGTCACATTTATCTAGTACTTAAGTGGAACCAAGTTTTTTTTTAACA
The DNA here is from genome assembly GCA_025490895.1 of Thaumatotibia leucotreta. Taxonomy (NCBI): domain Eukaryota; kingdom Metazoa; phylum Arthropoda; class Insecta; order Lepidoptera; family Tortricidae; genus Thaumatotibia; species Thaumatotibia leucotreta. The sequence continues at coordinate 33,736 of JALPQI010008310.1, read as the reverse complement.
TAATTTTTTTTTATGTTGAAATTAAAATTTATTGTCACCCTACTAATGGTTTAGTCTGAAAAGTTTAATACCTCTTTTCAAACTATCAGCCATAGAAACTTAAAACATAAATGAGCAATAACCACTCACATGCTTTAATTTTTGCGATAGACTCTATTCCTATGTAAAATAAGAGCGATGCATGGCTGATAGTTTGAAAAGAGGTATTAAACTTTTCAGACTAAACCATTAGTAGGGTGACAATAAATTTTAATTAAAGTTTAATTTCAACATAAAAATTTGTTATGCTAAAAAAAAACTTGGTTCCACTTAAGTACTACATAAACGTGACCGCCATCGATTACTGAATTAGAAAAATGGGTTCCTGTTCACCGATTAAATTCCACCGTGTATATAGTAAAGAGTGTTGGCCCGAGAACACTTCCCTGTGGAACGCCGAAATGAATAGAAGATTTGGAGCTTTTAAAGTCACCAATTTTTAACAGTTGTTGTCTATTGGTAAGGTAGCTAGAAAACCAGTCAAGTGTGGTCCCACGTATTCCTAAAGCCTCTAGTTTTTTTAAAAGGATACTGCTAGAAATTGTATCAAAGGCCTTAGCAAGATCTAGAAATACTCCTAGACAACATTTACCAATATCAAGATAACCCGAGATTTTGTTAGTGAGATGGAGAGCAGCATCCTCTGTAGATTTACCAACCCTAAATCCAAATTGACGATCCGAAAAAAGTTTGTTATGATTTAAATAATTAACGAGTCTACTATTTACTATTTTATCTAAAATTTTAGAGAATATGCTTAGTAAAGAAATCGGCCGATAATTTGAAGGTAAATCTTTAGCTCCAGCTTTGTGAATCGGTGTAACAATAGCTAATTTCCAACTTTCAGGAAAGCATCCTTTTTCAAGAGTAAGGTTAAAGAGGTAGACAAGTGGTTCAAGTATAACATCTTTCACTTCTTTGATCAATAGTGGTTTTACACAGTCGTAGCCCGGTTATCAGGTTTAAGTTGTTTAATTATTTTATCAACCTCAAAGATGTCAGTGGGATGCATGAACAAAGAATTAGAGACAGAGAGGGTTGGTACATATTTGTTAGTTAAAGTGGCATGGGTTTCATTGAGTCTAGATAGTATCTTGTCAGCTAATTTTTTACCTGTAGTGGTAAAGTGTGTATTACAGAAATCAAGAGATTTTTCGATGGAGTTATCAATTTTAGTAAGTTGAATAGGGTCATGATTGACTTTTGGAGGTTGGTAAATATTTTTGATAGTATTCCATAGTTTTTTAGGATTATGTTTGCTTTCGTTAATCATTTTCGTTTGGTAATTACACTTTAAGTTATACAGTAAGTTACCACAGAAATTCCTATAGCGGGTATAAATTTTTAGTAAGATAAGGTCATTTGGTGAAGCCCTGGAATCCCTGTGAAATTTGTCTTTGTGTTTAATACATCTGATTACACCTGGCGTTACCCAAGGTTTTAAGTTATATTTAGAACGACTTATTTGTACTCTTTTTGTGTTTTTTTGGATTATTGAATTTATAATTGAGTTGAATTTATTAGTCGCTGTGTTAACATCTCTAGACTCTACGACTGTAGCCCAGCAAACTTTTTTTAAATCCCGAGCAATGTCCTTGTAATCTGTTTTTATAACCCAACGGTTTCTTTTTTGCACAAAAGGGTTCGGAGACATCAACCCACCAACGACAATATCATGATCCGTTATTGAACATTTACAGACAATGCCTATTGATTCTGTTTTGGATTTAATAAAAATGTGGTCTAGACAGGAGTTACCCCTAGTGGGTTTAGTGATAGCGGGTAAAAATTCATGGGCCGACATTAAATTTAAATAATCAGTATGATGGGGGTTATTTGAGTTATCGGATATATCTATATTAAGGTCACCAGCAATTATAATCTGATTCGGATGAGAATTATTAAGAAAAGCTTCCATAGAATTCAAAAATATGTTTGGATTGAAGAATGAAGGTGACCGGTAGATACCTAAGACTAATATTTGATCTTCTATTTGCAACGCTAGACTGTTAGCATTATCTAATGCCGGTTCGCTACAAGTTACCGAATGACTTTTATGAACATAGGCTACCACTCCTCCACTTTTATTTATAATTTTAGTTGTACGAAACATTTGATAATCAGGAAGAGAGTCTATGACAGTTCCATCATTTAACCAGCATTCGGTGAGGATAATTATATCAAATTTTATGTTTATTCTTTCTAATGAAACGAAAAATGAATCAAAGTTACACTGGATACTTCTTATATTTAACGTTAACACTTTAAAATTGTACTTAGGAGTGAGAAATTGCTTACAGTGTTCAAGTATATCGAGCTCAAGGCATTCAATAGTCAAGTCGTTATCCAAGGTATTATTTAAGTCAAGTAATGCCATCTTTTAAAGTAAAGTATATGCTGTTGATCGTTAGTTCAAAGTAACTTACCCGTATTTTAACTATAAAAAACAAAATAAGCGTAAAATATCTGGCGAATACCTTATCTATGTGACATACCTGTACATTACACACTGCTTGAATGTCTGTAATGTAAAATTTGTGTAGTGTATTAGTGTGAGATAGATAAATTAAGTTAATAAAATAAGAAAATCTAATTAAGAGATTTACAAGTGAAAGGTACTCATATAGTACGAGAGTGAGCATAAGAAGTACAAGAGAACAGTATATGTTATTGACCATCTTTATGGGTGATATCTGTTTCAAGCCAAGGATCTTGAAACTTATTGTTACTGTTGTTTTTAACTGAGTCCAAACACCGATCAAGGTCCGAGATGTTACGTATTCGTATCGCTGGATTGCCTTCTTCTTTCCTGAGAAATATTGTTCCATTTCTTGTCCAGCAATATTTATAACCAATTTTTTGTGATCTGGTTCGGGCGTCCCGAAATAACAAACGATTGAATTTTGTAAGTCTCTCATTAAAGAAAAGTTTTTGAGTGGGGCCAGGAGTAATGTCGGTGGATGAGATGTTACGCCTGGATTTGGCGGCATACAAAAAAGTATCTCGTTTAGAGCAGCGTAATAATCGGATCACCAAAGGGCGTGGTCTCAAGCGGCCCGAATCATCTGGCTTTCGGCGGGGACCAACTCTAGTCGCATAGTCGAGATCCTCTTCTTTCAGGTCCACTCTTATCTTTGTAGCGACACACAAAGCTAAATGTAACGGATTCTCTTGAGGGGATTCATTCAAACCAATGATCTCGATCTCGTTTTGGGAAAATTTTTGTTCTTGGTTATTTAGTTGTTCTTGCAGTACAAGGACTTTCTGTTCGAGAAAGTGGAACGCTAAAACCCTTTCTTCCATTTGCTCAATTTTAGATTCAGCCTTTACTAGTCTAGTTTCATACTGATTTAATCTATCCATGCATCTTGTGACGCAGTCAGATAATTTGGTCAGTTGTTCGTTCATGTTATTCCGTAGTAGTCGTATTTCAGTTGTTAGGTTTTTAATTATATTACTGTCAGTGCTCTCATTATTTAATCTGTTTAATCCATGGCTAAACGAAGGAATATTTGCAGAGTTATTATGATTGCCATCACCTGACAGAGAATCCCGTGGAGAAGGCACGTATGAAGAGTTGGGATCGTTTGAATTAGTTGGTGGGGTGAATGGTTTCTTTGGTTTAGATTCACTAAACTTCAGGGTAACTTGATCAGGAGACACACTACAGCAAGAACGACATTTCCATGTCGAACGATTTTTTAGGGTCATAAGATTATATCTTTTTAAAGTAACACCAATGCTTTCAAAACACTCTAAACAGAAATTTTCTTTGCAATGTGAGCATTCCAAGAACTTCCGCGGTAAAATTTTAGTGCCACACTTTCCACAATTTGTAGGCATAGTAATTCCTTAAAATTACAGTAGATTACGAGAATTTATAATGATTTCCGAAACAATAATAATTAAAAATTGTAAAAATAATTTCCAAATAAAATTTTATGACTTTGACGTTGACGTAACTTTTTTCTTCTAAATCGATATACAAAGTCGATATCATAGTTAAGAGCAGGTATTACTAAACCTGAACATTGTGATTGACAAAGAAGCTGGTGAGTTATAGTGCCCCTGTACTTCGATTTTATCATCTTGATTGAAATAATGTCTATTAGATGACTGAAAACCCGCCTCTTTAATCAATGTGTCCTGCCCACCATTACATACGGTGCCGAGTCATGGACGCTAAGGAGGCTATGAATAAAATAAGAGTAGCACAAAGAGCCATGGAGCAGCGTGATGGTAGGAGGACCAAAATGTTAACGGATTGGTGGCTTTCAGATGGGAGAAGCGCAGTGCGCCCGACCGCTCGATGGGGTGGACGATATTCGGAAGAATACGGGTCAGTTTTGGATGAGGTTAGCTCAGGACCGTTACCAGTGGCGTGCAAGAAGAGAGGCCTATGCTCAGCAGTGGGCGAATAACGGCTGAATATGATGATGATGATGAAGTCTTGCCACACCCATTGCACCAACTCGCGTCTTACACTGAAACTGTTAGCAGCTAATCTTCTTTATCGGTCCAAAAAAAAAGTACTTACAAACATTAGTTTATCTTTCTTGTCAAAGCCAATAGCTACACAGTCTCCTGCGAGGGGGGTCTTAAGGCCTAAACAGGCCCCAGTACGCTGCTCTGGCCAAGGTACTTCTTCATCCAGTTGTAGGAGAGCGGTATCATACTCTCGTGTCCCTGTAATGGAATGATTATTTCATTAAGAACCACTGATGGGTGAATTAGTCTTATTCTGTGTAATCTGTGATCAATATTGTAGTAATTGAATATTTTTTCCTATATTTGGAATCTTATTTAAAAGACAGAGTTAAATCCATTAGCCACCGAAAATGCCTATCTACTTATAGCTATAGTAAATTTTATCTAAATCATTAACACCAGTTTTCTAGAACCACAATTTGGCTAAGGAAATATACAAGTATAAGATAAGTGACAATTGGGCAATATAGAGTTTAAACTTTTCGAATTTCAGACGCTGTGATAAAATATACAAAATTCTGTAGTATAATTCTCCCTAGGCAATGAATTCAAATTAAGGGTAAATTTCCCTTGATTTTATTATCCTGTTTAGTTATTCCCATTAGAATCCGAAGGATCACAAAGACGAAAGAAAAGATTTTGGACTCTTTGATCGCCCCTCCGCATCATTTCAGCCATAAGACGTCCACTGTTGAACATAGACCTCCCCTTTGGATCTCACAAACACCGTTTGGAAGCGATCTGCATCCAGCGTCTCCCAGCAATCTTCATAAGGTCGTCTGTCCATCTTGTGGGTGGACGACTGGACGTACTTCACTGCGTTTACCAAACCGTGCCTCTCGAGTACTTTCCGACCCCATCTGTTCAAAACCTACAACTTACCGGAATTGAATAGCGTATTCTTCGCAGTGCTATTGACAGCATAACGCTTGTCTGAGCCAGGCAGTTGCACCCACAGCTTAGAGCCTTTCCCGCTCAGCACACAAGAGGCTGAAGTTAGCAAAGTGTTGGATCCTATGATGGCGCCTCCGCAGTAGAGGCCTGTAGGGGATTTCGTGCGAGGGTTGCCGCCATCTCTGTAATCGATAACACAATATTTAGGCACCGGTCTCACCGCGAACTACTAAGCTATGAACTATCGGCTATAAACACGAACAAAAGATACGCACTTCCGTGTAAATAAAAGAGACACAGCGTTACCCGCCCGGCGGTGATAGCTGATAGCTGGGAGAGTATAGCCGTGGCTCAAGAGAAAAGCGACTGTGTAGCCGATAGTTCATAGCTTAGTATCTCGCGGTGAGACCAATACCTTAGACTCCAAATCATTTTTTGTCAAAGCAGCCTAAAGGCTAATTTTGATGGTAGGCATGAGTAGCTGCTCTTACTTAGGCAGATGTACAAGACCGATAAATTAGACAGATTTAACCGTAGAAAACTATATAAATATATAAGACAGATACAACAATTTACCCGCATAAATAAATTAACTCGCTTACCGGAATTCTTGATTGACTGGTAGAGAATTTTTTAAGGCATTAAAAATTGCATTTGCAATAAAGATTAAATAAATAATTCTAATTCGAATCTGTACCACCAAAAAGACAGGGTCGTCGGGGTCGATCAATATTAAGGACTTTGCCGTTTTAGTTTTGATTAGACGAGATCTGTGTCCTTAATAAGTCAAACCTGTATCTTAATCTCATAAATTAGAATAACTTATAAGCTATAACTCATCTAGCCGACTAGCTTATAAGCCGCAAAGAGTTGTCTTTTCGCAGAAAATTTGTTTTATGCCAACTTTGTCTACTGATAAACTGGTTGGCCAGAGAATAGTCACTTTGCTTACCGGTATAATCCAGCGCACCATGGACATGAATCTTTTGTTCCAGTTTTGCATCCTGAAAGAGACGAAACGATCACGGCATAAATGATTTGACCACTTTTCCCAGTTTTGCACCACCTACTATCAACTTTTACTTTCTTACCTCCTCTACCCACAGGTTGTCTGGAAGAGATCGTTCTTTAGCGATAAGACCGCCTTTTGTTTACCTCTTTCTAACATGTACTTTTATTATTTGTTTTGTATTTGTCTTTGAGGTGCAATAAAGAGTCACGTATTGTATTGTATGATCATACTCAGGAGACTAGTGTAACTACTACTACCAATACTATAATAACGCCATAAGTGCCATTACACATTTAAAGTCTTACATACATTATAACAACTTCACGCCAACGCGGCAGCAACTCTACTCACACTTTAGATGAGTAGTCAACTAATTGATCTACCCATTGGCCACTAATTAATGGACAACGCGACATGAATGATTGAAATGCAAATGGTTGCTCGATACACGTCAGTCGTATACCCATAGTCGCCGCGTGGACAACGTGTGGTTTATGTGTGACGGACATGTCGGGCTTGAACCTACAACATAATTACGACACAGGGCTTAATTTACAATATTACAATGATTCGAGTCGCCGTTAAGTTGTATACGCCTGGGGCCTATTTCTCGAAAACTCGTAATACAAGCGGAAGTCCTTATCTAAATAATAGTGTTAAAAAGAGACTTCCACTTGTATTACAGGTTGCATAAGTTCGAAAAACGGCCTCCTGGTCAAGAAATTATTTATCTGTTGAAGTTTATATTCCGTCAACTTTATATTGAAGGTAACTCTGTCCTAGACTGTGTCCTACATAATGCAATGACTGTTTTCGATATTTTATCTGCCATCTGGCGGCGCTAAAGTAGGCGTTTGGTCTACACAGCTGTCAGATTCATACTATTCATAGGTACTGGACCTAAAATATCGAAATTCTACTTGGAAGTTTATTGATTTTGTAATGGATTACGACGAATACACGATCGTTGAACTGAAGATTGAGCTATAAAACAGACGCGCAAAGTCACTGGTATTAAAAATAATTACTATACAGGGTGTAATCGTTAAGTGTGGCCAGGCCATAATTCCGTAAATATGACAGATATCAGAAAACTTCCAACTGATATCGAAAGTACGTTACCCAACGAGTAAAATTACATTAATAACTTTTTCTAAATAGATGAAGTAATATTAAAAATACTGACTTAAAAGACTTCCATACATTTAGTATGACGACTTACAGCCTTAAAGAAAATCGGGTGTCGTAAGAGATAAAACTGTTAAAGATTCGTTATTTGTACGAATACATTGTAATAAAATAATAATACTATCGTTTATGAAATAATTAATCTAACATTTATTCTTAAATAAAAAATATTCGTATTAAACTAGTCTTTGAATGAACGGTTACGTACTAAATGTATGGAAGGGTTTGAAGTTAATATTTGAGATATTTCTGATTTTATTTCAAAAAAGTTATTAGTGTTATTTTACTCGTTGGGTAACGTACTTTCGATACTAGTTGGAAGTTTTCTGATATCTGTCATATTTACGGAATTATGGTCTGGCCACACTTAACGATTACACCCTGTATAACTTTTTTCTTTTTTTTTAGAAAACAACATTTATATGGTTTTCAGAATAAGTAAATAAACCTATAAATATATTGAAAATTAAATGCGCGCATTTATTTTGACAGTTCGTTAAACCTTCCGCTCAGTGCTGCCATCTCACCTCTCCATAGTGGCAGAAAAGTATCAGAAACCCTCATTCTGTACCTGAACCTGGTTGTCCTCGATCAGTTGCCGGCGACTGCGTGGTTGTCATGTTTGGGAACACGCAGCACCAGTCCCACTTGCCTGGACAGCTGCCAATTCTGTAATAAGTTTTGCCAAAAATTACGATTTTCATGAAAACATGTCGTAAGCGACACTGTCTTTTCAATACTTTTGAAAAATTAAATTAGTAAGCTGAGTTACGGTATAATAATAACATACCTAGGCTTTAAGATTAACAGTGTTTCTTAGCATCTAGCATATTTTATTAGGGTAGCTACCATCGAGACACGTAAGCGACAAAAAGTAGATGTTTTCATGGAATGCTCCACGAGCTTTTATCGCCGTCTGAAGTTCGTTCTTTTATAATTCCGCTATCGACCCGCCCCGGCTGCGCACGGGTACTATACCTACATAAAAACCTTCCTCTTGAATTACTCTACCTAATAAAAAAATCTCATCAAAATCCGTAGCGTAGTTTTAGATTTAAGCGTACAAAGGGACAAAGGGACAGAAAAAGTGACTTTATTTTATACTATGTAGTGAATGTAGTGATCTTACACTTTATAGGGTGATAAAGAGCAATTCTCAAAAATTTTGTACATCTGGATCACGTCTTCGACATCGATAAAATAGGTAGGCTGGTCAAGTCAATGATGCTGAGCAAGATCCACCACATTTCCCAAAATCTTCCAGAAAGTTTGTATGGAGGTTCACTTTTTGTTACCAGATTCCTATATTTTTTTTGTAATGCAAAACGTGTCGTAGAAATTAGGCCACATATTTTTCGAGAATGATCTTTCCTAGTCTTACCTTATTTCGCTGTCATCGATGACACCGCCTGGCTGAAACACGTGGTCTTCCGTACACATGCTTTCATGTACGCACATCCCGTCTCGTCCGTCTTTTGTTTTGCACGCCTTGGATTCTGTTCAGATAAGTTTTAAATTAAGGTTTTACTTCCTGCAGGTATCTAGTGCTTTACGCGGTCGATGTCATTTATATAAACACTTAATTGGAGCGGAGGTATTTAGAATTTTAGACGTACCTACCCAAAAAGGTGTTTCTTATTTATCCGTTTTATCTGCGGCGGAACCAAGCTTTACGACGCGGACGAACGGATGGACAGACATACATTGGCCAAACTATAGGGGTTCCTAGTTGAAAATCTTCAATGGGAATATTTTCAATCCTCTCCGGAGGTCTGTAATACCTATGGTCCTCTACATCGATTTTTATGACGGCGACCCCAACAATTCACAGATATTTCCTTTTGTGAGCTCGTCTGTAACTATACTCTGTTTGGTTTGGTGTTTAAAAAAGGTAAACAATCTTGGAGTATTTTTTTATTGAAAACTACGAGTAGAAAATAAGTTTTAGCAAATATACATGTATAACAAGGAAACAATACATAATATAACAAGGAAATACAGTGATATACATTATTTTTGATTCATTAAGTACCTAGTTTGGATTTTTATACGCATTTTTCAATAAAAAGATACTGCAAGCTTGTTTACCTTTTTTTAAACACCAAACCAAACAGAGTATAGTGATGTACAAGTTGCAGAACATTCTTTCAATTGCAGGAACATACTTAAAAGTTTCCGAGACATTTCATGAGAATTTACTAGTAAATTCCCATTGAGAATTGTTACAGACTGGATAAAACAAAATGCGCTTTTTAAACTTTAAAAGCTTTATTAGGCTTTTAATCAAAATAAAATTACAAAAAGCAATCGCGAGACGTATCGTTGGTTCGGATCGAGAAAGAAGAGAGAGAGTTGCCATGTACAAATAATAGGAAACTGCAAAATATGTTGCTACTTAAAAATACATGTTAAGCTAAGTTTACACGCTATATGTTTTGTATTAAGCACAGACTGTAACAAAAGGATGGCATTACTTAAAGTTTGTCCTAAACTTACGGCCGGTAGGCGTGAGGTCTATATCATCATCGTCATCGGACCGACGCACGCGCAACGCGACAGCCAGCGCCACGCATGCGATCAGCACTGCTAGCTGGTACAGCTTCATATCTGAAATCAACAACCGAGGACCTTCTTATGGAGCTAAGACTATTGACTTCGGTTTTAGTTTTTTACTCTTGACTCTTGACTCTAGTTCTTTTCTACTTTGGCTATCTTATACAGCGTGGGTATTTGATACGGGCGAATAATTAATCCAGCTATAATATCTGATCCTACGAGTCGTATAAGATAACCATTTCGTTAAATTTTGTTGTTGATTAGGTGTAATGATTTTTCTAAAGTGCAACCCAGCAGCAATGTACCGGCCAACTGACATGAGACTCGTATGACGTTTAGATACTTATGTCTACTTTAAGCACAGAACAAAATTTTTCTGTTTTGTGACTTTAAGTAATGTGGCTACCAGTGGATGCAATACATTGCGGGCTCAATTATTTTGTATGAAAAAAAAAATACCTTAATTTCTAAAATAAATTTATGTAAATAGGTTCCCTAGGTCCGATAGTAATCGCCACTAAAATATTCGCCCGTATCAAATACACACGCTGTACAGTGTGTTACCATGACCCAGGCTTTTACTTTGTTTTAGATTTTTTTTAATCCAGTATTACCTATTTAATTTTCAAAATAAAATAAAGTCTTCTTTCAGCAAAATATCCTATCTACGATATTTAAGGTACTTCCCCTTCATATCCCATAACTTTGGGACGGTCTGTATACATATTGTACTGTGGCCTAGGTGGAGCCGCAGTCTAGTCAGATTTACGAATTTCGAGGATTTTTCTCTATCACTCAAACGAAGGCGACATTAGAGTGAGAGAGACAAGTCTTCGAAATTTACGAATTTCGTTTTTCGCGGTAGGGCCGCAGGCTGGCGATGCAATTGGGATCGAGGCAAAAGCACCGGCCCTACCGCGAAAAACGAAATTAGTAAATTTCGAGGATTTGTTTCTCTCACCTTGGCGCCTTCGTTTGAGTGACAGAGATAAATCCTCGAATTTTACGAGTTTCGATTTTCGCGGTAGTAGGCCACGACCGACCGTACCTAAGTACCTAAGTATGTAGTTGTTTTTTTTTACTTTCGATATCAGTGATTTCATAGTCCTACCTACCTCAAGACTTAAATATACCAACCTGTTTATTTACAACAGTTGTATGAGTCAATGACACACATTTAACACACTCTCTGCCCTAATATAATATTTAAGGAACTATGTAGTTTATTCTTAAAATTTTAATTGCGCGATAAATAAACTACGACACTCACTTTTCTACAGTAATACTGCACTTAAATATACCACATTTTGCACAAAAATAAGAGTAATCAAGCGTCTTTACTGTCTGGATTCACACACATCACTAAACAAGTTTTGTTTTGCACATAACCACAAATGTATCTAACAAAGTTCTATGTAAACTTTTAAGGTAATCAAATTTAAGACTTAGCGTGTGGCCTACTGAGTCGATATTACTTCCACTTTGTGGATGTACTTGCGATCTTTTCATTATAAAGTCTAAACAAGATACAAACGCATTTGCGGTACTAAAACTCATTAAATAGCAAGTTATGGGTTAAAGTAGCGGTAAATACAAGTTGGTAATACAATTTTAACGGTGCTGTCAGTAAAGATGTTATTACAATGTAATAAAGTCTAATTTAGTAAGAGTAGTGTGCCAAATAAGATGATTTTAAGGTTCACGGAATTTGATATGAGTCCAATGTTAATAGACATGATAGGGGTTTCGGTGTAATTAATATGTCATATAGATACATGACATGTTTGTTATAGTACGTACTAATAGTTGCTTGGTTCTCGTTTTATCGATGTATACTCGTATAAATTAAATGTACCGAAGTTTTCTACAACAGGAGTAATAAATAAAATTGTGACATAAGTCTAGGGGTCGGAACTATGGGTACAAAACTTCTCAAATGGACTTGACATAGCACATACATCCATAAAATATACATATCTACACACCCATACATTGTAAGTCTAAGATTCCAAGATAGGGAATAAAATTGGATACAGATTTTTCAATAATATTGGTTTTTTCTTGGCTAAAGTGTTCACATATGTCAATTTTAAAGTTTTGTTGCAGTTTTGCACCCATAGGCACTGGTCTCACCGCGAGCTACTCTAAGCTTATGAACTATCAGCTATAAACACGCACAAAAGATACGCACTCCCGTGTAAATAAAAGAGACACGGCGATGATAGCTGATAGCTGGGCTACGGAACACTCGGCCACTCGGTCTTAATTCGGTGGTCGTTTTTTTTTTTTACAAAATTTTTTTTTGCAGGTATTGTGGTGGGCATGATGTTTGCTGGAGGAATGTGCCTGCTAGCACTGCTGGCCTACGCTGTGAGGAACTGGTTCTATCTCTCTCTGATTACCAGTCTACCTTTCATTGTACTTTACGGGTGAGTCAAAGTCAAAGTCAAACTATTCTTTCTTCAAGTTAGCCTATTAATAAGCATTTTAGAATCGTCTGACACAATAACAAGGCAAAAAAAACTACTTACTTACTACCGGTACTCCCCTACACCACTTTCCTGAGAAGAACCTGTAAGAAACTCATCGGGACTGAATGAGACGGCAACACGTTTAACAATCTAATGTTAATATTACCTAATGGGACATTTAAATAGATACCTATTACTTTATAGAAGAGCTATTAGTTTTTACTATTCTTTTGATTCGGTTAATAAAAACAGGAGTAATCTTTTTTCACTTTTAAGACTCGATTTCCATACGAAGCAAGTAACTTGTAGAACTTCTGTGAAAGCAGAATTACTAAGCTTTAAAAATTACTTAAAGTTTTCTTTGAGCGAAATTCCCTATATACGATATGTACACTTTCCCTTCATGTCTCATTGTTTTGAGTCGCCCTGTATAGATACTTAAATACATATAAAACAACCTTGACCAAGGAACAAATATTTTCGTGATAGCTCGGAACTTCAACCGCAGGCACAGTCAGTCCTACCGAAGCTGTTAATCAAATAACAGCCTGACGAAATTACACACATCACATCATCAGCCTATTTCTGGCCACTGCTGGACCTAGGCCTCTCCTAATATAAGTATTCGTATACACGCATTAGGAGATAAATGCCCACAATCGCTACTCTGGGCAAGCGGGTTGGCGATCGCAGCAATGTGCCCACTATGATGCTGCCCATCATCAATCTTCAATCAAAGAATGGTCAGTGACACTTCAATCCCTTAGTCGGCTCTTACGACACCCGCGGGAATACTGTTGGGACGAAATTAGCTTTTTCCAAGTTTCCAAATCAAAATTAATTGTTGTTTCAGGTTCTTTTGGATAACCCCGGAATCTCCTCGTTGGTTGGTTGGTCGCGGACGGGTCGCTGAGGCGGAGAAGGTGCTCATCAACCTGGCCAAACGAAACGGCATTACGTTACCCAAGGGCTTTCTGCTGGAGCTACATGTTAGTAAATCTCTTTTTTCCATTTCCCACTTTTGGTGGGGTTGGAGCCTTATGTTAGTAAATATTATCACTGGTTTCGAGACAACAAAATATTCATTAGATATTCGGTAAATTCGATTATCCTCTGAAAATATACGCACTCGTGTTTAATTGCCAAATTAATACAATTTTTATGAAACAAATGGGTCACGACAAACTGAAGATAATTTTTTTGAGAACGATCTTGAGAATGAAAAAAGAACATGCAAAGAAATTCTTCGACAAGAAGAACAAGCTGTTGAATTCTTATTCAACGTCAGCACTAACACAAATCAAAACATACTTATTTTTAATTATTCCGATAGTAACTATTTACCATCTAATTTGGGCTCAATAGAGTTGGGTTACAATTTTTTTTAATCTATGTTTTTTTTAATATCTAATTGCAACTTTTATGTAGAAATTATTATATTCTATTTCAGAAAAAAATAAAAGAACAAGAAGATATAGAAGCAACAATCCTATCAAATGCAAATGGTCACATAACGGGATTCCCTCTTAATACAGATAAAGAAGAATATATGGACAGGCGAATAAGTAATATGCTTACATTCAAACCCAGCACTAAACCTACAGAAGAAGCTCCTAAAACAGGAAGTATAGAAAGAATAATTGCTTTAGAAGTGGCTGAGATAGTAAATAGAAGAACGAGGCTAAAAAATTCAGAAGTAACTGATGTTGTGGCAGAGGACACTCAAACTGGGGACGAAGTTGAACCTTTTAATATAGAAGAAACACCAAAAGTAGCACCACTTGAAACCTACACTTTACCCTTAACTTTAAGGAAGAAATCAGTTCAACTTGTAAGTAGAATGTTTAAGGAATGTCCAGATAGTGAAGAAAATAAGAAAATTGATGAGCAAAACTCAGAAGGAGATTGCAAAGCGTCACCTATAGATATATTTAGATACCCGAATATCAGAAAAAAGTTCATTCTTGTGACTTTCAATTGGGTGTCTTTAGGTGTTGTATATAATAGTTTAAGTTATAATACGCCGAATTTAGGAGTAGACGATTACTTGGCGTTCTTCATAGGTAAGCATTGTTTTTTGTTGTTTTTAGTATTCATTTTATTCTCATTACTGCCCCTAGCGCTTATCTTTGCATAGTTTCCAAGTTCTGTATGCTTGTTACACTTCGTGATTTTCAGCTAATGGTCTTATCGCTGGCTCACGCCAACTTCTCGTTGAGATGATACCATTTTGTGGCTTGGTTAGTTTCTGCTATGTTTGTGTAGTATAGATATGTTTTTGTTCAGTTATTACGAAGACCGATTATTATTTTATTATATTCTATTCAGAAGCCATAATACTTTAGCCATAATACATGACCATACTATATAGTATCAACACAACTAGTGGCTAAATTAGTGACTAATTTAGTCACTTTCCTATCACTTCAGGTGGTGCAGTTGAGGTGCCTTCATACTTCATCGCATGGCGATCTATGGAGCGTTTTGGGCGACGCTGGGTCCTTTGCGTCTTCAGTTGCATCGGCGGGATAGCTTGCCTTTGCTGCCTGTTCGTTTCTGAAGGTAAATACATAATCTTTGTTTTTAAAAGTGTCACCTGTAAACTTTTAAACCTTAACTTATACTTTTAACCTTAACTTTTTGACTTTAACACAACTTTCTAAAGGGATAAGATTACAATATTTGCTGCTAAATGGTAATACTTCTAGCTGTGTTGGAAGAGTGATGGCATAGACTAGCTAGCATCTCCATTTTTAGGGTTCCGTAGACAAAATGGCAAAAACGGAACCCTTATAGATTCGTCATGTCCGTCTGTCCGTCTTTCACAGCCGATTTACTCGAAAACTATAAATGCTACAGTAACGAAATTTGGTAAGGATATGTGTTGTATAAACCGCTAAGTACAGGATTATGATACTAAATTGTAAAAAAACCATTGGTGTGGGCCCTCCATACATGTAACTGAGGGATAGAAATTTTTTGTTGTATATAAGCGTTTGGGGTATTAATAGAAAGGCCTTTGAAAATGATATGAAGGTTTTATGAATCTTATTTTTATTTAAGCAAATCGTTTTCGAGATATCAGCTCTCAAAGTCTGAAAAATGTGACCCCCCCCCTCTATTTTTTAAACTACGCGATATAAAATTCAAAAAAACAATAATGCTATGCACAATAATAAACTCTATCAACGATTTTTAGTTTGATTAAATTATCTCCTATAGTTTTTGAGGTAGGTTGATTTTACTGTATTTTTTTAATAATAATGGTACAGAACCCTTCGCGCGCGAGTCTGACTCGCACTTGCCGGTTTTTTCTTTATTTCTGTCATTATGAGATGAGAGCCGTTGCCGGACAAAGATCCTCATTATAAAACACAAATACGGACACACAGATTAAAAAAAACTGATAAAATGCAATATGGCGGAAGTTAATCTCTCTCAACCACTTTTCAACCCCAAAACCGAAAACTGTCATCAACTTTAGTTTTTTTCCGGTTTATCACTGATCTACATAGATGAAATAAGCAAAGAAAGTACAATGGATAAAATCTTTTATCGAACATGTAATCTTTGACAAAAAATTATTATGAACCCAGATTGGCCTTGGATAACGGTGGCGCTCGCGATGGTGGGACGCCTTTGCATCGCAGCTTCCTTCGCCGTCTTCTACGTGCAGATTGGGGAGCTTCTGCCCACGGTGCTGCGCGCTCAGGCCATGGGCGCAGCCAGTTTCATCGCGGGCCTGGGGCTGCTGGCATGCCCGTACATCGTGCACTTGGTAAACTAGCTGCTGTCATCTCACATCACGTCACGTCATCAGCCTCTGTCAGTCCACTGGACGACCACGAAGACAAAGGTCAATTAACTATGCGTACGGACGAATAGCAGGTAAATGCGTCACGGTCGGCAAGCGGGCTGGCGATCGCATTAGTGTGTCCATGTATGATGACGCTGCTCCCCATCATCAATCTTCTATCAACGAATGATTGACACATCAATCTCTTACGACACCCATATCAAGGGTTGAGGTTGCTTTTAACCCTTAATTTGGCAAATTTCAAAAAAATCGTGCGTTCTAGCCTCCTCGCCATTGTATAGAGCTAGTCTTAAAAAAAAATACAACAAGTGGGTCGAAGACCATGTTCATTGTGACGAACATTGCCAAATTAAGGGTTAATGTGAAATGGACATTTTGAACGATAATTTCCTCTGACTTTCTCGTAGTTAAATATTTAAAGGTTGGCAGCACAGTTATACGTAAACGCTTCAGTGTCACCAATCATTACAGTTGTATTTTTATTATAAAAGGTACGTGACTTACATGTGCTCCATGGGACTTGTTGCCAAACGCGTTCATTATCCGTACAAAGCTCTACAGAAATATTTTCATCATACCTACTTGTTTTCGCGCGCTATTATATTATATGCTGCGCGGTACTATAGGTAGATATGTAAGTAAGTAAAATTCCCTAGGACGTTAATAGCAAAGTTAGTAAATCCTATTTTACGTAAATATTATAAATGCGGCATGGTCGGTAAGCGACTCGAGTCATTAAAAGCCCTCCTGCATCGGGCTTCTAACAGACTCTTTAGTAATACCATACTTGCCTCCCTAGATACACAATGTACTATTATTTTCCAGGCTGTGTACTCAAGAGCCCTCCCTCTGACCATCCTCGGCATACTAGGAGTCTTGGCGGGCATCACGTCTCTCTTTTTGCCGGAGACCCTCAACCAGCCCCTGCCTCAGACCTTAGGTGACGGAGAGCTCTTCGGCAGAAACTTCAAGATATTCAGCTGCGTTGATGTTAAGAAAAATACTCGTGAAACTGAAGAACCTGAAGGTCTCTGCTGATTGAATTTCTAAACAAGTTTTTACTTAGAAGTGTTGTCTTTCTGGAACTATTGCGGATTTTGGATTGTTTTGTCTGTTATTTCAAGACTACCATAAACGCAGTCCTCACTTCTAGGTATCTTTTTCGTGACCATTAGTCTATAGGTAGGCCGAAAAAATACCTACGATAAACATAGAATTCATGTTTGCTAAATCGTGATCAACTATGCCTGGACTTTTTTATTAATAAACAAAATTCACAATGCACATTATATTGACGTTGATGATTGTGCATATACATCGATAGTAACGTAATGAATGATTAAAGCCTTATTTTAATACAAATTGCTAAGTTTTGTAAAATATTTGTATTTTAACCTCCTGCCGCCCAGACAATAAAATTTTCAAATTAATTTTGAATTCATAGTGTAGGAAATAGAATAGAATTTCTTTTGTTTCAGGAGACCTTTTTATAGGCCTCTGGGCGGCTAGAGGTTAAGATAAAATTACGAAAATGTATGTAAAAGTAAATAGAATGAGTGTCTTGCCCGTTGTAATTAATTATTTAAATGTAAGCTTAGCTTTATTTTTAAGTACTTAAGGTAGCATGTTATAATCTTTAAGTATGTTATTTCTTTATCGTCTTAAATTATATCTGTTTTTAATTGTCTAATATTTTTAGAGAATCAAGTATTGTATAACTATTTAATATGTGTATGTGTCCAGCATATTTCAGCTTCAATAATTAGTTTATTGAAAAGCGAACAATTGATCATCTAGCCGATTGTGTGGAAAAAAAGTATGGGAAAGGTTCTCTGTCTATAAAATTTTCTGAACTTACCTTCTTTCGGTATGGTAGTTTTTCAACAATAGCCCCAAAACATACATGACGTACATTCTTGTGTCTTTTTTCGACCCATTGTTTTTTAAAACCAGAGGGATGTGGCATAATTTCATCATTTTCCATCATTTGCATGGCTTTGATATTATTTGTAAAGGTCTTTATATCAGCTCTTCTTCTACCTGTGTATACTAAATGTAAGAATAATACTATATATCTGGCCAATCAGTTTTTCAGTAGAAAAAGGCGCCAAATTCAAAAAAGTAGGCGCGAAAAGTTGACACTCCACAGAAGATTTTATAATTTGCCGCCTCTTGGGCGAGCTGGTTGGCCATAGTCATATATTATTTTCTCCTATTTACTTATTATTTATATATAGTGTGTTTTAATATTAATGAATGTTACCTTTTCACTATGTATGAAATTTAAAAATGAACCCCTGATACTTAATACGTATTTTGATGCAATACATGTTTTGAAAAGTTTTATTTATTTTAGTAAACCCTATATACCTATACTAGATTTATTTTAATCGTCCACAAAGCTACAGGGTTAGGCTAGACATACATGGTAACTCAGCGTTGATTAATTAGAATGGGTAACTCTTGTTTAGTCTTGTTTATTGTTTATAAATATACAATGGTGCCTTACAGCTAGAGCCAAAGCGGCGCACATTGATATAGAACATACAAAATAAAAATAAAATACATGTTTACAGTGTGGAAATTAAACTCAGGCCCTGGAGGAAAACTACTTTAAATCTTTAAGCTAGCTTATTTTACTTAAAGGAGACATTCATTTATTTTTGAAAAGAAACAAATCTGCACTAAAAGATTTTTTAAACTCGCTTGCTTCGCCCGGGACTCAAACCAACTAAAATAAAAAAATAAACACTCTTTATTTTATTATACTAATCGGTAGTATTAATATTCAGGATAAAGTTTCTCTAACAAACATTTTGCAAAGTAGAAATAGGTAAGTATAATTTACAGAAGTTATTAGATTACTTTTTGTCCAACTCTGGAGAAAAGTAGCAAACAGAAGCACTAAAGAAACGCAAACTGAAGTATCACTACTGTGTAAGTCCCCAACAGAGCAAGCAAGTGAAGAGGTGTAGCCGCGCCGATGGTTACCAAGTTGAAGGGGCGCATAGCATGTTTTGCCTCTGCGCAGGCGTTGAAGCGTTGGACATTCTTGGAGAGACGGTGCGCGTACACTGGAAATAGAATTAAATTTTATCAAAACTGTTTTTTGTAATAGTACCTATTAGCTGTTATCGCCAATTGTGCTTTATTTAGTCATTTTATCTAGTATTCATATTCATATCTTTTTTGCATAGGTACATGTGTTTACAGTAGGTAGTACTCATTAAACCAATTGACGCAGGCTCGGCTCGGCTCGAATCGGCTTAATCCGATCGAAAAATACGTTTACGTCGACGGCGTGTATCGGCTCGGAGGAAGCCGTCAACATAAGTTTTTTTCGACCAGCTTAATCAGATTCTGCGTCGATTGCTTTTCGCAGAACTGCTACATATCACAAATCACGCTGCGTCCAAAAGGTTAAGGGTAACGCAACAGAACTCACCAAGGCACCCATCATTGCGTCGTAGAACCGCACAGGCAGTGTCTACGTCAGCTACAGACAGGTAGAACCGTTGGCAAGCGATGCATAAGGAACAGAGTAGCGTTGCCGTCTTCACAATCCATACTAGAGACACCAGGAGACTTAGTATGGAAACGGACTGAAAGAGTGGAACAAAAACAGTAGGTTTATATTTAACCTCCGTAGCTTACTTGCAAGTGAAGCTGGAAGTTCCGTATTCAAACCTTTGTGAGGACATTAACTATTGTACTTTCATGTTCGAAATGAATACTTAATTCTTTCATTCAATAATCAAATATCAACGGAACACTTCGCCGCCTGGCTTCCAAAATTGCTGTCCGACATATTCTACCAAAATTGCAAAAAGTGTTTGAACCAACTCAATTAGGCTTTGGCATTAAAGGTGGCTGTGAAGCCGCCGTGCATTCACTCCGTACTTACCTTCACGACGACCAGTGCGAAGTGTTGCTAAAAATTGATGTTAAAAATGCTTTCAACACTTTGGACAGAGACGCTTTGTTGGCAGAAGTAAAATCTATAGTTCCCGAAATTTATAACTACCTCCTTCACTGCTACGCGGACCCAACGAAGTTGATGTACCGATCAAACGAGTTGTCGTCCGAAGTCGGCTGCCAACAAGGCGATCCCCTGGGGCCAGCTATTTTCAGTTTGGCTATAAACCCAATTATTCAAAATTTGTCTTCAAAATTCAATGTATGGTACCTGGATGACGGGACCCTAGGAGGTGATGTGGACTCCGTACTTTCAGATCTTACAGTTATTATAAACAAATTTAAATCAATTGGACTAGAACTAAATTTCAACAAATGCGAACTTTTTATCCCAAATTATTGCGAAAACATCGACAAATTAAAACAAAAATTTAATGAATTAGCGCCTAACATTAAAATAGTCGACCAAAGCAACCTGTACCTCCTAGGGTCTCCCATCTTTGAAGAAAGTTTTCCCGATTTAGTTCAAAATTATGTTACCAAATTCCAAAATCATTCTCATCGTTTGTTACAGATTAAGTCACATTATGCTCTGAGTATTATAAAGTTTTGTCTTTTTGTCCCTAAATTAACATATGTGCTACGCTGCTGCCCTCTTTGGAAACATCAAAATCTCTTGTCAGAATTAGATTGTCTCATCAAAAATAATTTAGAGTCGGTTTTAAATATTCAGCTAAGCGAGCAGTCCTGGACCCAAGCATCCCTTCCCATACGGTACGGTGGCATAGGGATCCGCAAAATTTCGAGTGTCGCTTTACCAGCCTTTTTGTCGTCAGCCCACAGCTCGTTCAGTCTCATGGGAAAAATCCTACGCTCAAACTGTGAGACTTCGGGCTTGGCTGACGCCAAAAATGCTTGGTCGATAGCTTGCCCTGGTCAAAATTTTCCCGATCACCCGAAATCTCAAAGGAGCTGGGATGACATCGCTTCTAAATTAACCCTTTCCTCCCTTCTCAGCCAATCCAGCACGGAGGGGCAAGCCAGGCTGCTAGCCGTAACCACCAAGGAAGCTGGGTACTGGCTCCGAGCGCACCCCTCCCCAAATACTGGTACCTTTTTAGACCCTAAAACTCTCCAAATTTCAGTTAGTCTTCGCCTCGGGGTCCCGGTCTGCGCCCCACATTATTGCCCCTGTGGAATTGACGTTGACCGCCTTGGACACCACGGACTTTCCTGCCGACTAAGTGCGGGCCGCTTCTCAAGGCATACTGCCCTCAATGACATAATCCGACGGTCTCTTGCGTCAGTTGGTGTGCCGGCTCTCTTAGAGCCGACCGGCATATCCAGAACTGACGGCAAGAGACCTGATGGTATGTCTCTGGTTCCGTGGAGTATGGGACGGGTGCTGGTGTGGGATGCAACCTGCGTAGACACGCTAGCCCCGTCTCATCTCCACCGAACCTCTGCGAGGGCAGCGGCAGCAGCAGAGGCGGCCGAAAAATCCAAGGTGGGAAAATACAGTGGTCTCGGCGCCGAATATAATTTCGTTCCGTTCGGCGTCGCGACCTTTGGTCCGGGGGGTCCTAGCGCTCTGAGTCTCTTCAAAGACCTATCGAAGAGACTCAGAGACGCCACGGGAGATCCAAGAGCTGGCAGCTTCCTCGCTCAACGCATTAGCTTGGCAATCCAGCGAGGAAATGCTGCCAGCGTCCTGGGTACCATGCCGCAGGGGCCTGTTTTAGATTTATTTTAGATTTTATTTAGTTTTATTTTAGATTTTATGTAGTTTTAGTTTAGTTATACTTTTTAAATAAGATTTTGTATTTGTAGTTTGTTTAAAAACTGATTAAAAACGTGATTGGTTGACTAAGACAAGAGTTTAAAAAAAAAAAAAAAAATATCAACTGATAAAATTAATAAGAAAATCGTATGAAGATAAATGTTATGTAAGTTTTAGCCAATATCCGTATATTTTTGTCAACTATATGATTTTGAATTATTATTTAATGTGATTTGAAAAGTAATTTCGCCTCAGCGTAATTAAGACTTAAATAGTTACTTCGGAATTCACTGTGGCGCTTTTGTAGACATCGATGAAGAACTGGACGTAAATTAAAGGATGTCCAAATCCTTCCACCATCAGGACCAATATCTGAAAAGAAAATTAATTTTATTCTCCGTCAAATTATTACAAGCTAGCTAAAATTACCAATCACTGATTATTTAAAGGATGTAAGATTTTAGAAACTGCAAATATCTACTTGATTTTCAATGATATTTTTGGGTCGGTATAAAAATCTAAGTACCTATTGAATTCATCAGACTGATTTAATAAGTTTTTGATGAGAGGTAAAATTTACACGTACATACCATTACCTTTACTCGTACAATACTTAATAACTGTAAAATACTTATGGCTGTTAGGTTAAAGTCCACATTTGTAACTAAAAAAACATTTAAATCATTCTTATTGTGTATACAGTGTATTTTAAGAAATAAATTGTTTTGTAATTGTTTAAATCATACTTACAGATATACCAAAAATGCCGCTGCATAGTTTAAATGCTTCAATGATGTTTGTATAAGCCTTGAGAAGTCTCTTTCCTTCGTACCCGACGTCCACTAAATACTTTACTAGGGTAAAAGCACCAATAGATGACTGCCACCCAGAAGTTGACTGATAGGCCTAAAAATGTAAATAATTAAATCAGGAATAATTTTACACGCCTGGGAGTATTTTTCTCACACGCGGCAGCACTATATCGAGTGTCGCATGCGAATTCCCAGACAATTAAGCCACGCACGAGGCAGTGAGCGGTCGTCGAGTTTGCGCTTCGCGCCAAAATTGCGTTTTATATGGAATCCTTATTAAGAAAAGCCCTCAAAAATTTAAGCTTTTAATTACGTAAAAAGTCGAATATGGCATTTATTTCCTTGATTGACTTCAGTATAGATTTTAGACTAATATCTCTATTGTGTATATTATAAATAATACTTATTTTTTATTTATTTTACGAGATATTTGCTGGTCAAGTTATGGTTCCAATATTGTGTGTTCGGGCCAAAAGATGAACGACGGTCAACTTTTGGGCAAAGGCTCGAATTTTCAAATGCTTGTGTAAATTATAATAAAATAGCTAGATGCAATATTTATATATAAAATTACAATCAGTTTTGTAGTTGATTTATAGACCAAAAGATGAACGACCCTTTTTTCATGTAACACGTTTTAAAGTAATTTACTTTTGTATGGAAACGGGATTGTTCAACTCTAGAATCGCTGTCCAAAACGTGAACTAGGAAAATTTACTAGTTCATCTTTTGGGTTGGATTCCAATAAATGAATTCGAATCAATTTAGTTCGTTCATTTCGTTGATGCGGTGTCCAAAACATGAACCAACTGATTTTATGGAACGATTGAATTTGGGAAAAGTTAAACTTTGGTTCTTAGAGATCAAATTGTTACACAATGTACACCGTGTTTATATTTCATAAAAAGGAGGTTCTTTAGGTTAAATACAATTAATTTATCTAAGAAACCAACATTTTTACTATGCTGTATTCATCTATTGGAGTCTTGGCGTTCATATATTGGTCTCGCTATATTGCAATTATGCTGGTTCATCTATTGGGGTCAAATTGTTCAGAGATAGGGCACGTTGTTCAACTACTGGGAAATTTGATCCCTTTTTTAATATAATCATTTTTATAAAATTACTGAAGTTTAATACGAGGCACGAAAATAACTTTTTCTAAACTCAATAAAATGCGGAATCATATAAAAAAATAAAAATTGATGAATATGAGTTACATCATATAGAAAAAAATATTTAAAGTTGGGAAAGTTGCTTAACTGTTCATCTATTGGTGATTTTACCCTAGTTGTTTATGATTCGTCATTGAAGAAGTTTTTAAAAATATATTCAATTCTTTTTTCCAAAGTATAAGCTCGTACTCCAACAACTTTACAATACGTATAGCGACTATAATATTGACGTCAAAGTAGAATAAAATCATGTTATATATCAAATGTGTTATTTTGTAAATGTTCAATACTATGTAACATAAATTGTACATAAAATATGAGAGGAATACTGCTAAAACGAAGATCCAATTGTTTCTTTGGAATCTTTTCAAACTTTTACCGCCGTGTATTATTTTGTATGCTTTCTGCATTCTTACGAACAGTTGAACATTCTTGCTATTCTGAATTAAATTCATAGCACAGACTAATATACCTGACACACTATAAAACACAGCATCTGTTAAAGATAATCTAAATATTATTTCACTTACTGCATGGCCAGGAATGAAATCAGTAACAAATAAGTTGAACACATTAATAAGAATTATAATAACAACGCCAAATATACAATGCAAATTACCCCGAATGCCATTTGGAGTGGCCCTGGCATGAGAAAATTTACATTTAGGTTGGCAGTATAACAATTCTAGAATGTTCAAAGGCAACAGCGCATTTTGGAAATCTTTGTCTAGAGAGTTCTCCCGTACCATTTTTGCAAAATACCTTTTGCAATAAAATAATTATACGCAAGAGGTCAGAATATCATTGATTTCTGGTAAGAAACCTCAAGGATCGTAAGGGAAATGTTATTAATGAACAAGAAACTAGTAATTTGTAAATTGACATGAAACACATATAATGATAATATTGTTGATGTTTATGATTGATACGATCAACATTTTAATGTAATGCCTTTTAATATGATTGTCTTGATTGATGTTATTACACATAGGGCAAATTCATTAGTTAATTAAAAAAATAAATACTTACGTTAAACACTACATGGGTAACTAAGAGACAACATAGCTAGGTCTTCAAGTATAACTA
This sequence comes from Thaumatotibia leucotreta, assembly GCA_025490895.1. Classification (NCBI taxonomy): domain Eukaryota; kingdom Metazoa; phylum Arthropoda; class Insecta; order Lepidoptera; family Tortricidae; genus Thaumatotibia; species Thaumatotibia leucotreta. Next base: position 8,503 of record JALPQI010008310.1, on the reverse strand, counting down.
GGAATTGCGTCATCCTGGGTACAGACATTATCAGAGTTATCGGAGCAGCCATGGTGCTCAATAATATCTCAACATGCATTCTAACGTCCTGACAATAGAGCCTGTTCCGATATATCAGGACCTCGTTTCTCGAACGAATTAGATTAAAATTAGTCTTGTATTATTTGTTTCGCGGATTTACCCTATGCGTATTTTCTAAATATTGTAGATAACCTAGCTATTCCAGATACATTTCTCTTCAAGAAGTGTATAGTTCCGCCTGATATAAAAGTAGCTATCATACCCTGAGGGCACATGTGATTCACAGACGCGTTGCCAACCCTTCTTGAAACCTTTAAAATCCTTATTTGAAGAACCCTAAACCCTTGCGAAAATTAATTTAATTTACTAAGACTAGTCATTATTGTTACTTTCTAACCAATCCATTACGCCACAGTAATTTTCTAGGTAATTTATTTACGCTGCAGCTTTTAAAGCAAACATTTAAGTGAATTCCCCTCGTTTCATTTTCTATTACATTTGTAGCACAAGTCATGGATACAACTGTTATGGATTTATTTAGAACCCTTTACGTCTTCAGTTCCATTTTTTGCGTTCGCAAGTACTCTGTTCATGATGGGATTGCTGTACCTATTAGTGCAAAAGAAATGTTTATTACATCATGTGCAAATTGTATATTGATTGGCTTATTCTATTTTACTTTTCAAAGCACAGAATTTACGGAGCTATCCCTTAAATTGTATTATCTTGTTATCTATGGGCAACATGTATTCAGTTTTATTGTAATAAATTGTTCTAATATGAGATCAAGTAAAGTGTATGTTACTCTGATTCAAACGCTTCAGAAGATTTACAATTTTGAGAGGAATGAAGGCTCGCTTAAATCGTTTAAAAGATGTATTAAAATTGCTTGCGGAATTTTGATTTATTTATACATTGTGGTCATTATTCCGAAACTAGTATTTGATCCCTACTGGAATTGGGCAAGGGGTTTATTTCTAGCACTCACTATCATTATAGATTTTGAACTACTATTCATGATATTTGTGATTAGATTATTGGCCTTCAAATTCATTACGTGGTCCAAAGTTATAAGTAAATATTCTGCTGAGCAAAATAATGCAAGCTGTCAATTCAATTATAAGAATACGTATAACAGCAGTTTTAGAGAAATTACAAACGTGCTTGAAGATGAACTGTATAGACAAGATGGACACAGTAGAAGAGAATTTCAAGAGATCGATGTAGAGAGCCTAGACGAAGCAAAGAAACTTTTTGAAGTATTCGATAAATTAGTAGATAGTACATACCTCATGAAATCGGCGTTCAAGTTTACGGTAGGTGACTGATTTACTTTTATGCTTTTTCCGGGTAAAATTAATTATGTAAAACCACCAGAATATAGTCCCGATTCTCTTCTTAGCTATGTCTAAATCTTTTTTTGTCATTATGAGGAGCTTTGATTGCAGAACTAAATGATTAGTATTAGTAAAATGTGATTTAAGGTATTTAGGACTGGATCGTGGTTGGGAGTTTTAGGACTATAGTTAGGTGGGTTTATGGTATGCTTTCTGGTTGTGAAAATGATAATAATTTTACAATTAAATGGGTATGAGTTTACAGCCTTACAAAGATATTGTAATTTTCAGATATTCTTTCACGCCTTTACACTTTTCACACAGTCACTAGTGTATGTCGCTGTACTTATTTTGTGGACAAAAGTAGCTCATGTGAGTATGAATTGTATTATGTTATGTATGTAACTAATAGCAGTAATAAGTATATATATCTCCGAGCAAATTTCGGCTACAGCGACTGCAACTTGACAAATTAAAATTAATTAATGAAGGCTCGATGATGCTTCATGTGGCCTTAAATGACTGCAATAGCCAATATTATTAGCGAACGTGCGCAAACATATACTACACGTGAGGACACCGTCCACATAGTTGTAAATTATTGCTGCTGGAGGTTTAGCCTTAAACGCATCACGCTTGGCGTCTAAAATAGTCTAAATCAGTTCTCCGCAGCTCTTCAAAAAGTTCCACCTTTTGGTGGATCAGGCGCCGCCATTCTGGACGGCAACTGGCCTTATCCTCCCATTTAAATGTGTCTATGTCGCATCGTTTCATGCGTCTTTTCTGGATGAAACGAGACAGTAATAATATCGACCAACCAACCATACCCAAATTTATAATAAACAAGCCCCCTTAGCGGAGCTGTGCAAAATATACCAATTACATTCCTCAAATTCGAATTCGAAACACTGTGATGCGGTCTCTTTGGCCGAGCTCCCACAGCTCCGCTCCGCTCCGCGTCAGTGGAGCCGCACCCTTACTCATAATCATATCCTATCTTAGCAAGCTGATAAGTATTGTTTGTTCTTTTCGGTCTCATCAATACGTCTATAAGACCGAAAGCGACCAACGATACTAATAGATTTGTTATATGATTGTTTTCATGTTCCCAGTTCGACGTGCGAGTTGATAAAAGCGTGCTGATCAGTCATTCTACAGGCATTATAATGTGGATTGTCAAAGCTCTGGTACTGCAGGCACTTGTGGGGCGAGCCATGGAAGGATTATATACTGGGGTTAGAGCGTCACGCACTGCGGCCTGTGTAGTTGCCGGTCGCCAGCACTATTGTAAGTTTTATCATCATTTCAGCCAAAAGACGTCCAGTGCTGGACATAGGCCTCCCCCAATGATCGCCAATATGACCAGCGGGTTCCCGCGACCTTGACCAGGTCGTCCGACCATCAGATCTTGTGGAAGGTCTGCCCACATTGCTTTTTATAAAGTATTAGCGACCCGCCCCGGCTTTGCACGGGTACTATACCTACATAAAAATCTTCCTCTTGAATTACTCTACCTATTAAAATCTCATCAAAATCCGTTGCGTAGTTTTAAAGATTTAAGCGTACAAAGGGACATAGGGACAGAAAAAGTGACTTTATTTTATACTATGAAGTGAAGTTTTATACAGCCTGTTTATTACGTCATACGCCTGTGTCGCGTTTTATAAAGTTACAATTTACAATTTCGCTGTTTGCCTCTGTTTCTGGCCAATATATGCGTGCTTTAGGAAGTCAAAGAGGGAAATTGTAAAATGTAACTTTATAAAACGCGACCCTGGAGTAATTTGTGAAATCCTAAAAATAACATTTCTTCAGTTTTATAATTTTCCGATTAACTTTTTACCGCACAAAATAATTCAGCAGTCCATGTATCTTCATATGATTACAACGGGGTTCTGCCATTTCTCCGAACCTTTATTGGCCGAATTTCATTTGCCAACCAACATTTCGCCGATGGTTCACTTTGGCAACCAACTATTAGCAAATTTTTGTATGACAACGTTTCATTTGACAGAATTATTATAAAAAGGATTATTGTGATGACACAATGCCTTTGGCATACTCATCATTTGTCAAATCTTTCACTAGGCCGAATAACGTTTCGTCATCCTTTTCGTACCTGTATGTGGAAACTTTTTAGCATAACCGTGTTTCCGAACTTGCCTAACAAAGAATACCGTTAAAAAAACATTTCACAGAGTCCAGTTAGGTACGACGACGAGCGAAGCGAGGAGGAGTGTTAGGTGAAACTGCGACCTTACAGCGCGCGAGCCGAGCGAGCGAAGCGAGAGTGCCGCAGCAGCGGCCGGCGAAGCGCCAGAACCGACTGTTTTGTTATAGTTAACTAAATACCTATATATTAAACCAACTAAACCATAAACCACATGAAAATATGTATTATAAAAAGTTCCAATTAAAAACCAACCCCAAAGATTGAATTGCCAACCATTTAGTTGGGAAATGAAACGATTTCATAAAATCCAATTGGAACATGATCATTAGGCGAAATGACTTAAATGCGAAAAATTGGTTGCGATGTAATATTCGTACAAACAATTTTCGGAGATGATTTAGAGAACCTGGGCAGCAGCTTCATCATAGTGGACACATTACTGTGATCGCCAATCCGCTTGCCAAGCGTGGCAATTATGGGCATTTACCTCCTAATGCGTCTATATGCATAGTTAATAGGAGAGGCCTACGTCCAGCAGTGAGCTATCATAGGCTGATGATGATGATATGAAATATACCCATAGGGTAACCAATGATAAATGTATTTTAACAAAGAAGGTCGAGACAAAAGTGAATTTATCACTGGCCCACCCTATATTACTTTAGCACAACGTCAGTCAATTTACAAGTTGTTTTTTTACATTTTCTTTAAATTGGACAGGTTACTTATTACATTAATAGAAGTTGCCTGGTATATCGCCAATTTACCGCCGTTAATTTCGTAAAAAAATCACCGATACCTTAATTTTATATAGTGGGCATTACCAATAAAGCCTTTTATTTCCCAGTGGCAACGACGCGTTTAGCCAAAAACGCACTGCGGTTATCGAAGAGTCGCCCATGTCGCTTCACTGCCGTCGGCGCGCTGCCCGTCGACGCTGCGTTGCCGCTGCGTCTCGCCGAGCTAGTTGGATTCTACACGGTCGTTTTACTGCAATTCGCGTTTCTTTAACCTTTTCGACGCCATGTTAGTCGTAAATATATAAGTTAACTGTATATTGCTTTGAGACTTATTAATTAGCCTTTTACACGTTCGACGCAGGTGACACGCATATGTGACCCAAAAAACTGTAATCCTATCCCAATGACACACATGCGTGATCAAAGTAATCTTATTCTTATGCCACTAGCATCAATCAAGTTCCCCAGCTCCTCCTGCGGGTGTCGTAATAGTCGACTAAGGGATTGAAGTGTCACTGACCATTATTGGATAAATTATTGATGATGGGCAGCAGCGTCATCATAGCCACTCACTTGCTTCATGTAGCTTTTGTTACATGTCATCACTCTTATTTTACATAGACATAGAGTCTATAGCAAAAATCTAAGCAAGTGAGTGGATAGCGGACAGGTTACTGCAATCGCTAATCCGCTTGCTAAGCGTGGCGATTATGGGCATTTACCTCCTAATGCGTCTATACGCATAGATAATAGGAGAGGCTTACGTCCAGCAGTGGACTATCACGGGATCATTATGATGATGATGATGATGATCAATCAAGTTCTCACTCCTATGCCAGTGGCATAGAAATACGAACGTGTCTGACACAAGTGCTGCGTCGCCGACATAGGAGTACAGTTTTTTCGGTCACAGATGCATATCACTGGCATAGGAGTTCTACTAGATAATTTCGATCGGCATGGTATTAGCACTTAGTAAAACAGTACCAGAGGCAAACGTGTTAAAGTTGAACCTGCGGTGCGTATACAGGGCGTCCCAAAGTTATGGGACATGAGGGTAAAGTACCTACCTTAAATATCGTAGATAGGATATGTTGCTGAAAGAAGACTTTATTTTATTTTGAAAATTAAATAATACTGCATTAAAAAAAATCCAAATAAAATTTGCTTTTTCTAGGCATCGATCCTACTTTAACAAGAAACATTAACAAAGAATTAATATACTGAAGAACAAAAAAGAACGAAATTCGAACCGTTCTTTTGTATGGAGTAAAAACCGGTATCCGAGCCCTGTGCGCGAGCGCCTGACGTGCAAGCGGTGTGCCTTTTACTATGACATTTCCAATGTTACAACATGCACCCCGCGCATATGCACGTGCAGCAGCGGTGTAGCTTGGTCTTAAAGATTACTTTCTGCTGCCTGATCTTGGTGTTAAAAATGTTTGTTAGGTACATATCACAACACTTTCCTTTTTCATAAGAATAAAAAGAAAGTTATTTTGTGTCTTCGTTTTTGTTCCTAAAAATCCCATGCCGTATCAATTATACGGGGCCCCCGGGCCACGGGGGCCCCCAAAGTGCGTAAGGAAAAAGAATAAAAACTTTCTAATTTGTATTAGGTACCTCCATATAAGGGCCTCCAAAGCTAGAGAGAACTGGTGCTGCCATCTATTGAACATATTGCGAAATACAAATCAAATTATTTATTAACTAAATATTTTGATTTGTACTTATAATTTTTCTCCAGTAGTCACACTACTTAATACTATATAAATTATAAAATATTAGATGTCATATACCAAAGAAAAACGACCAAGATCACCCATGTCCGAGGTGGGGATCGAACCCACGTACTCAGCTTTCGCGGCTGATGCCTGTACCCCTCGGCCACTCGGTCTTAGCAACCACCGGTCAAGAACAAAACTACAAAATCAGTGAACAGCTTAACACGCTATCGTGCTCTCACTTTACTTGTAGCGCTATATCTCACTCCACATGAAACAACAACATTCAGTGATCGTTACCGCGAATCTCAGCGCAGAATGATGGTTTTCTCGAAAACGTATGCCACTAGATGGCGCCACTTAGCCGGTCCCGCTAAGAAACACAATTTATCTAGATCTCCAAAGAAAAACTAAGTATTTTTATTTTTTAGTATAATTTTATTAACTCATACAAAACATTTAATCACGAAACTATAGGCGCTCTGAGAATTTAGACAAGTTTCTGGACCTGACGCCTCAGTGCTGCCGCCCTGCTGAACGTCATTTCAGAAAACCCTCATTGAGCTTGCCGCGGAATTTTAACACCGCGATGTTGAATGTAATAACACAAAAATAGACAGTAACAAATTAATCAATGAAGTTACCTTTGTTACGTGAAACGCCTACCTTATTTAGTCAACAGCCTGCCCACAGACATCAGGCTGGAAGCCAATAAAGCGAAATTCGGTAAAAAGCTGAAAAGTTACCTTGCCAGTAATATCATTTAAATAATTTCGAGCCTTATTAGATATTGTGGGTAAAGTAAGAAATATATAGAATTTTATATAAGAGAGTAAAGACTGCACGATCCCACAGTCAACTGTGAAAACTGGTTTGTGGGACTTTGTTTTCATGTCACTGTATATTTTGTATGTTAATAAATAAACAATAAAAAAATATGAATTTCTACATATTTTAAACACACGTTTCTACTACTACAAGAAAGCAAACTGCAGTAACACAACTGTGTATGCGACGAGTGCGCTGAGCAGCCGCAGCGGAAACGCAGCGTCGAGCTCAAATACGCCGAACGCTGACAGCTTACGCAACGCCGCGCGGTTCAGCCGCAACACGTTCTTGCACGTCTCGCGTATGCCTGAGAAAAATAGCGGACAAAGAACTACAGGATTTTACAATAGCTCTGTCACTCCAACGAAGGTCAAATTGGAGTGAGAGAGACAGATGATCGGAATTTCGAAGTTGGCGGTAGACCCACGAGTGCGTAGCTAAACCGTTCGATAAATCTCAGTAGTGTATCGTAGGGTGTTCTAGATTTCACAGTTGCGTTTCGTTCGCGACTGAGCGTTGGTGATCGGCATCTTGGCGACGTACCCTGGTCTACTATAAAACTTTTCACATTTAGAACCGTGGAATTTTTACTAAAGTAATAGACTTACCTGTTCGATCATCACTTAAGATCTGGGTACAGGAGCTTTCGGCACTTTTAATAGCTCTATAGAAATTTTCACAGGCGATGCTCAAAGTTATCAATAATATAACGTTTTTCAAACTCCACGAAATGACAGCTAATCTCAGAAATGTTGAGTTGAACTAAAAATTGAGAATACATGGTTATTTTAGCCAAAAACACTATTATTTAACCCACATTTCTTTACAGCGCAACAACTTACAACGCTTTCGTCAGGACTCGCTTTCATAAAGTCCAGTATATATTGTAAATTCATTAAAATATGCATAAACGTTTGGAACCCAAACAATGTAATCTGGAATCAAAAGTAGTTACTTTCTAGAATGAAACGTAGGATAAAGTTGTAACAAACGGAATACGTAAATAAACTACGTATAATAATATATGAATCATATAATATTATGCATGAAACACGGAGATACGGATATATTAAATTGTAGGTACATTTTAATATTTAAGTTACGGAGCAAAAGGTGACTTATATTAGGTAAGGAGTTAAACAACGCCGGAGATGGAGTCTAATCTAAAATCCCGACATTAGAAACATAGAGCGGATGAAACTAAGAGGCAACATCGCAGTTTAAAAAGTATACAATTATGTTGTTCAGCAGTGAATTCACTTTGGGTGATTTGGAGGATCATTCTGGTACTACACTCGCGGTCAATAAATACGGGTCAGGTGGATTTTTTCATAGAAAATACAGGAAACATGCTGATTACAAATATTTAAAATAAATATTTATAATACAAGTGGAACCGTTTTTAATATCAGATTGTATTGGAATTTCCCTGAAGTTTTCAGGCGATCCGAAAAACACGGAACTTTAACGTCAGCTGACTCCGTAGATATAAAAAATAGCAACTCATGATTTAAAATTTAAAAACTCGTCTTACCATACATTTTAGGTGGTTTCCTTAAACGGTCTAAGTACATTTTTGTCTCTACAAACCGACCTATCGAGAGTATTAAAGTTTTATTGTATTTATTTATAAATTTAGGGAAATTACAATACAACTTGATTTAGAAATAGATTTTGCCT
>JALPQI010008309.1:0-60321 GCA_025490895.1 Thaumatotibia leucotreta | reverse complement strand
GACTATCATAGGCTGATGATGTGATGATGTGATGTGTATTTGAGAGCGGTGGGACAAATACTTGGTAGGATGGGTGGTTCAAAAAATAATTTTTAATTTTTTTCATTGGGGCACCCCCTTGTTTTAAAGCGAACACCGTCGCCCATAAACACCCGTGATATTACAAGTTCGTTGCCGAACTTTATGATTGGAACACGTTCTTTTACAATACAATACAAAACTTCACCTCAATCCTAAATCTCGATCTTATAATCCGTAGCTACGGATACCTAGTGCGAAAGATCGAAACAGATTATACATTTTGTCCCCTTACGAAATATGATACTCCGTGTGATCCCATCCACTATTTTCGACCTCGCGTGCAACCGGTGCAACGCTGTTGACCACAAAAGGGAATTGAAATTGTAATTTTAGTTGCGATAATATGCAAATGCACACAAACTTTAAAATAAGTGAACACTTAGGTGCGCAGTTGCCATACTCGTATAATAAAAGTAAATGATAACTAGAAACAAAATCTGCGACCAAATATCTATTTCATATCACGTTTCCCAAGGCGATGTACATTTTTGTAATATTTACACTCAATCCATCAATAAACCTCAGGGCAAAGGGATCAACGCGGCGAAGTGATAAGGCACGCAAATAAACGAGGACCTCCGATATGGAACAGTTAAGGTCATGACCGCATAACATAAAATACAGTTTTTTCGGATTTTCGCGAAACGTATGAACATGCAATGGGGGCGTTTGCCATGACCCAGGAACTAGGTGTGATTTCGGTATATCAAAGTCAAAATATTCTTTATTCAATTAGGCCCAGCAACGAGAGCTTTGAATCGTTAAACTAAATAGCGAATGAGAGAAAAAAAAAATACTTCCGGTTCTAACCCTACACCACTGTCCTGAGAAGAATCCGGCAAGAAACTCAGCGGGACTTTTTTTCAAATAATAGTTTTATAACATCTTACAGCTAAGCATTAATTAAAAACGAAACATAAATTAGATTTAATATAAATACAGATATAGTACATTAACTAGATATGAAGTCTCTAATAGTCAGAATAATTATATAAATGTAATGAATTTTGAGAAATGTATGATGTAAAGATATCGGTATCGGTAGATTCGGTATATCGCTATCGATAGTGCATACCGCTTAACTACCAAAGCAGATATAATTGAAATATCAGACAATTGACACTCTGAATTTGTTACTTACGCGGTATTGCACTATCCCCCACGATATGTCATTTATGTTAACTTCAAAAGAAAATGCTGAACGAATCCTGGACACAACGTGCCTGGGTGAATATCTGAGCGTTTCAACCGCCTAATTTTGATGGCATCATTTTTGCCGAAGTTTTTAAACGTCTCAAATGTCTCAATGTTATACTTCGTCATTTGTATTAAGGTACCGTGCCTCCTTCAAATGTCACAGTAGCACTTTGTTACGAATAGAAATTTCGGCAAAAATTATGCCACCAAAATTAGGCGGTTGAAACGCTCAGATATTCACCTGTCTGCTGCTGCTTGTGGTTGGTAGGGTTAGTTGAGCAAATGAGCACATTTATCGCTCTATAATTCTTAAGCACTAGGTTTTGAAGTAATGAAATCTACTGCAGTTGTTATAGGAATAGAAATTGAATAGGAAAAAAATATTCATCCCATTATCGTATGATGTAGTTTGAGGTTTTTCAACTCGCACTATTTTAGCTTTTCTGCAAAACATTTTTGAAAGGCCATGCTGGTTAATAATTTGCACAAATAGAAAATAAAAATCCCGAGGTATTTGGACATCTCAAGGTGCTTTGTGAGTGGGGGATAGAGAATGAGCGAATGTGATCTAAATGCACCTTAACTTTTTAGATTATCTAGCGTGACCATCCCTAGTACCCTGTTCAAGTCTTCCTCCACGACCCAGACCTCACCCTGTATAATTGTAAAGGTGAAAAAGTTAAGAAAGGATCCTGTTTCATGTAGTTGTAACACTGGCAACCTATCCATATAGGTATTCGTTTTGTTTATGTTCGCATTTTAAAAATGTATTGTCTATTTGAAGTCTACTACAGTCAAAGACAAAATGAGGTGTGCACAAAAATGTTAAAAAATATGTCCCAGTGCACTCTAATTCTGTGTAATAACCGTCGTAACATATTTATGAGCAGATTCTTTTGATACTTATTTTTGCACTTGACTACCACAACAGGTAGTTTGGAAAGGAAATATTTTGAAAAAAAAGGAAAACAACTACTACAAGTCTTACTTACCCAAGTTTTATACCTATACCGATGTATTTAAAGTGTAAAAAAAACAAATAGCGTGACTTAATTAGATTTAGAACCAAATTACATAATGGCGACACATTAACACTACACACTTAATTACGTTCTAATCATTAAAAGGATTAACACGCGAATTTTCGATGAGTCATACCACAGGCACCGAGTTTTCCGAAAATTGGTCCCTATTTCTAAATACTTATACTTCTAAAGTCCCTATTTACAATAGGTACTTCAAGAGCGTACAAGATAAGCCGGAATTACACCTTTAAGTTCTGACGTAAGCTGTAGGGACGGAGCTATACTAAGGAATGTGATAGTGATATTCACCTCATTTTATTTATTTATTATTGTTTATTTCTTCTGTAAGATACAGGATTACAACTTAAAACTAAATACTTTGTCCCACAAAACTGTTTGAACAGTTTGACTGTGGGATCCGTGAGTCTCTACAATACATTAAAAACAGTGAAGTACAGAAGTAGAAGTGTCGAATTTACATAGAAATTTAGGCAAAGTGAAAGAATATAAGATGCTGTTTAAATACTGTCGAGTTAGAGTGAAGAAGCGCTTTCCATAGTATAGCTTCGTCCCTACAACTTACGTAAGAACTAAGGTGTAATTCCGGCCTTATGATCTGGCCACGACATTGGTCTAGGACAACCGGCGGAGTGGAAAGTCATACGTGCGAGAGGGAGCTCCAATATCGGCCTCTCGCTCCAACTTATGGATTCGGTCGCCGCCGGTCACCTTAGATCACCTTAGATCAATGTCGTAACCAGACCATTAGGTAGCTCTAGCTAACAGCTATCTCCTATCCACATATCCACAACAGTAACAGTTCAACCCCTTAGTCGACTCTTACGGCGCCGACGAGAAGAGTTGGGGTGATTCATTCTTACTATCGTCACCACGCGGCCAAATCAAATCGACAAATATCAGTGCTCAATGCTCATGAGACATGAGCGCTGGCTCTGCTGGCATAATGCTGAGTTTTGGCCATTTCGAGACAAAATTTCATGTTTACTGTTTTGTTTTGTTTTGTTGTACTGTGTTCTTGTCTCGAATAAACGTTTTTCTTTCTTTCTTTCTTTTCTTTATGTGCTATTAGGTACCCTTCTTTTTATTTAATTATTCACTAGGTTTTACAATATGGCTACAAAATTAAAATGCAATAAAACATACAAAAACAATACAAAATATAAACACATTATAAAAAAACCTAACCCAGGGTGCCGCCGCCGGCAACAGGGCGGCCCAAGCTACCGGTGGCTAAGGTCACAGAGAGAGGAACCGATTAAATATTCAGGATTACTGCCTTCTGCATCTGACCCTTGATCCAGCCATCTAGCGAGAGTCTCTTAACGTGTTGGTGTTGCTCTCTTAAGACTCTTTGCTATTAACCCGTTCGCTGTCTTATTATTATTTGGAGCATGTTGTGTCTCACTGCTGGACAAAGGTCTCCACTGATCCGGTCAAGTGCTGGCCATTCCTTTAAGAAGGAGTCTAGTTCATCCCATTATCACCGGCGAGGTCTGCCAGATCTTCGATTCGAGATTTTGGGCTCCCACTTTGTGGTGATTAAATCACTATCTTTTTAGGTGTGCTCGCGCAACCGAATTGCTTTAGTGTTTGAGGTTTAGTGGGTGTGGTATGATGCGGTATTATACTAACTCACCAGCATCGAATCGGTACCACTTTTGGTGAGGCAGGACGGTTATGCGAACACATTATCCTGGTGTCTAGATTATGTCAAATTTGTCCAATATTGAATAGAGAAATTTGGCATATAGTTTAAAATTAATTGAGGCTTATTGTCCTTTGCGTAGGACACCTGTACGCAGGAAGCTAGGCCATTTTGTACTAACACTTCCTCCTTCTCGTAGTCACCTTTTCCGAGCCCTTGCAGCAGAACTGCTGGCTGGAGTGGCCACTAGTATTAGTATTTCTCTCTCTCAATGATTAAATCACGCATATGTATTATAATTAATTACCAATACTTGAACCCAGGACCGCCAGCTTAGTAGACAATGTCACTACTAAGTTATGGAAGCCGTTAACAACTCAATACAAAAGCTTGCTATAAAAAGCTTGTTATGAAAGTGCTATTTGTGTATTTGCACTTCGTTATTTTTATTCCTTTTAAACAATTTACATTTCATATTTCAAAACGGTTTGCTTAATCAAGTCTTTTAATTTGCGCGGCTTCGTTTATATTCGGAACTATTTGTGTGAAAGCAACAATTTAATTATTTGAAACACAGATTTGCTCGCTTATTAACAACAAGTTGTTTTGTATGCATTTATGTGTAAATACATTTATAAATAGAATTACAACTAACGTGAGACTAAAACTTTAAAATATTATCGAACTGGGTTACTCACTTTAAATCGATGATTGCTCGACATATTTCGACCCATTAAGAGGGTCCTTGTCCGGAGCACCCTCGGCCAAAATCATAGACTTAAATACGTGAGTAACCCGGTTCGATAATATTTTAATACATTTATTTATTTATTTATGTTAAGGAGAACCAACAGCTGTAATATAACATTATATTATAACATCAAGATAGAATACGGAAAGCCAATTATAGGAACTCACGGATATTAACAAAGTGATCATAATTAAATTAAACTATGCTAGCACTTATCTACATGTACACACATGCGCACAGAAACTGCAAACGGCATTTATACATATATACCTAAAGAGAGACCGAAGAGCTGACTATTTCCTTGCACATCGTATCAGCATTGCAATATCATCAATAATATATTATTTGTGATAATACTCTCAGTTTCATACTTATAATTATGTGTACCTATAACTAAGTATTTTATTGAAATCTGAATTCCATAATACGTAGGTACAGTCAACAACACACCTGTGAACACAGGCAAAGTGCCCAAAGTATGTAAACAGAACTTTATTCCCTGGACATAAAGGTGTGTAGGTACCTATACATATTTCTGGCACTTTGTCTGTATTCACAGCTGTGTTGTTGATTGTACGTACTTACCCATAACAGAGTTGAAATTCGATAATGTTAAAATTTTATTCATTTTGATCCTAGCTTACTTTATTTTGCTCGATGATTTGATAAAGTAAAATAGTCAAGAGCAATAATACAGATTACATTTTATTTTAATTTTCAAACAAAACGTGCCCAATTTCATTGGTCTCCTGTGAATATTTCAATATTAGGATTAACTTTCAATTGCCCGACTCAATCCAGACATATCCACAAGGGAATTTATTAGGTTTATTAAAATTTAAATCAGATAAGCCTAAAACTTTACAATTTAGGCATTTATCCAATGAACCCGAACACTTTGATCCGAAAAAATGGCGCACCAAATTTCTACAAGGGTTTTTTATACGAAGTTGCCGATAAACTTTAAAGTACGTTTTAGGCCGTGTCTAGAAAATTATTTATTAAAAAGCGGGTTCTATCATAAATCCACTTCTGTCAGAAGTTCCCAAGGGATGCTGTTTTTGCCTCTCGTTCTTCGGCTACCATGATAAAAAATCTTGCCCTAGTATAACGTGACCTGATTTTGAAAAGCTTTTTAAAAATGGCTTTAATTTAAAGCCTGACGGATAGAAAACAAGACAAAGAGGTGATGTGCAAATATGAACGTTACTTAAGCGTCGGAGAAAATAAATTTAAAGTAAAAACTGTAGTCTATGTGGATTATTTCACAGTGCGATTGCTTGCATTGACATTAGTAGAAAAATAGTTCTCACGATAAAATATACAGATAGAAATATTTGCCAGCTATTGTCCAAGACGACGCTTTTGAAAGAAATTACCATTTATAAACAAGTTATTGCTAATTTTAATCTTTGTTCGCATAACTTACAATATAAATATAATACTACAAGTGATATCAGCAATCATCTGAAGTCCTAATTGTGTTTGATACAATCGATTACAGGGAGGTAATTAAGATTGGGACTAATGATCAAATAATATTAAGGTCCGACCGAGATCTCGGTCTCGGTCTCGGCATTCTCGGCCAAAAATCGAGCCCAGATATCCCTCTCGGCTCTCGGCCAAAAATGGTCGGGACTCTCGGCCGTGGCCGAGATTCGTGATGAGCTGTAATTGGCGAGCTTGACTTCATCTCGCGAACTTACTGCGATTTTATTGGTGTCTTATTGACATGAACTGTCTTTAATTTTCACTTTAAAATGAACGGAAGGAATAATTTACCGTACAGGTACACCTGTAAGTTTTTACGTAAGTTGTAGGGACGGAGCTATACTAAAGAATGAGATAGTGATATGCACCTCTCGTTTCTTAGTATAGGTCCGTCCCTATAACTTACGTAAGAACTTACAGGTGTACGGCCGCTCTTAGAGTAAGCGACCCCTATCATACTATCGAGAATAATACTTAAAATTCGAATACCGGTTTTGTGGGGTACCTACATAAAAAAAATTCAAAAAAACAAAATATCCGACAAAATGGCTGTATTTAGTTTGACGGTGGACTTACTATAGGTATTTGCTAGGGAACTTTTATGTAATTTCTACGTTTTTTATCCTTTCTACCAAGTCTCGGTCTCGGTCTCGGCCGAGAATCAAATTTATTCTCGGTCTCGGTCTCGGCCGAGACTAAAATATGGGTCTCGGTCGGACCTGAAATAATATACACGGACTACAGGCAAACCCCTTTATTCATAACAGTTTCCTAAGTTAACTTTTTGTACAGAACTTCTATTGAGTAAATTGGAAGGAACTTAACCCTTAAATCGACAACGACACTTTTTTTGAAAAAATACATGAAACTATAGTTTTTATGCCTATTTATATGATTTTAAATAACAGAAAATTAATTAAAAAAATCGCTTATGGATAGTTTTTCAGAAATCATATGTCAAGTATGTTGCACGTTGCCAACTATGCAGTGAATAGGTATTGGGCTTGAACGTCCAGTATTTTTGCCATTGCCAATTGTACGGTTAATTTAGTTTATTATATTTTTATTTTTTTTTTACATATATTATATGAAACAAGATATTTTATATCAAAATCCTTATTAAAAAACTTATAATTTCAATAAGTAAGTAGTAATATCTTAGAACCTGTGGACTACAAATGAAAAAAAAAGGGACACTGAAATTCAAGGCTGACATAGAATAATATAAGTTTTTATAAATGGTAAATATAAATTCACGTGGTTCTATGTCAGCCTTTGATTTCAGTGTATCTTTTTTCCATTTGTAGTTCACAGGTTCTACGATTTAGGTTCACAATTTAGTAAAATCAATGCATTTAGAGTGGCTTAGTTTACTTGGCTTGGCTTAATCAACAGCGATGTCCGAATGATGTCCTTATCATACGGGAAGCAAAACTTTTTTCAGATTGACTTTTGTTTACATGTTTGTTGGACTTAAATAAAAGAAAGTAATTCACGCCAATGAAAAATCAATACTGGGAGTCACTGAAAATACAGTAGAATCCGGTTAGTACGACTCCGCTTACAACAACCAGCCGTTTTTAGCGACGTAAATATAGGCATACGGTTGGTTCTCATACAAGCCACCAAGAAAGTTCATCCGCTTAGTACGACTCCGCTTAGAACGACTGATTGCTTTTAGCGACGGAATTTCATCCAAACTTGTCCGGTTAGAACGACGACGCGAAGTCTTTTAAAATATTTATTTACAAAATAAATGTGGGTAAGAAGCAATCTCGACCCTAGATGTGATTGTTTCATACCGTTTGTATTTACGTTAGTAATTTGTCGGTTAAGAGTGAGTACGCATACGGAAATGGCTTGTACAAAGCGAAAGTGTTTTACCATTTAAGAAAAAAAATATAAAAATACAGCGTTTAGAAACTGGCGAGTCCAATGTAACGATTGCGAAAGAGTTCGGTGTAAATCATTCGACAATATCTACACTACAATCAAGAAAAACAAACACAAAATAGAACCTTTGTTCAATGCGAATGTTTTAAAGCCTAAACGCGTGAGGGGTTAATCTCAAGAAGAGATTGATTCGGCACTTTACAATGGTTCAAGCTGCAACGTAATCGCGGAATACCTGTAAGTGGGCATAATTATGTTACAACAAATAGCGAATTTTTTCGCTATAGATCTGAACATTGCGAATTTTAATTGTTCGGCGAGTTGGATTAGCCGCTTCAAGTGTAGACACAATATTGTCGCCGGAAAAATTGCTGGAGAGTATTTTTTTCCCTCTCCGATCCGAAATGTACTTAATGTACACTAACATAATGTAAACAGTTATATGTACGTATACGTACCTACCTATTTGAAATTAATGAAAAAAAAAATCCGTCCGCTTAGTATGTCGTCCGGTTAGTGCGACGTAATATGACCGGTCCCTTCAACGTCGTTGTAACCGGATTCTACTGTATGCTGTTTTCTGTACTGCTGTGCAGCATCTTCCTCGTCTGAGTTTTTGGCATTTAGGAAACTTTTTTTGGACTTGAAATCACACAGCTTTATTAGAAATACATTACATAAAAATAATATATAAATATATTAATAATTCTTTGATATATTGGGCAGCAAAAGCTCATTGAGTGCGAAGATCTATTTCGTTATTAGTACCTACGTCGTTATGAGTAGTATGTAAAAAAATGGCAATATAGCGATATTATGATATAGATGTTATTGCAGGTCACTTATACCAGTTTTTACATAAAAAGTGTCCCATTTTCATTTCATTTCAGTGGTTTTACTCGAAATTATAATGTGTTGATGAAGCAAGGCAACATTGGCAACGAGAAAAATACTGGACATAGTTAAAACACCGTATCATTGGCAATGGGAAAAATACTGGACATAGCAACAACAACATAAAACATGGCGTAGTTGCCAACGGGAAAAATACTAGACATTCTACTTTGCAAGTAATAAACTCATTGATGAACTGTGTTAGAAGTTTCAAGTAAACAGAAATATCTACTTCAAGTATTTAGTTAAATAGATGTGCAAATTAAACAATACCTCATCATACAAAATTACAAAAAAAAAAATTGTTAACGTTAGGCCGGGCGATGTGTCCTTCCCAATTGGGTATCTTGGCGGCGATTTATGACAAACTAGCGTTTCTGTTGGCTCGACACATTTTTTTTTCAGAATAATAATCATTATGCAATACACTTACACTGCTAAGTTTTCGCTTCAGCGTTTTGGTTTCTTGTGTAGATTTTTGTATTTTGGATGTCTAGTATTTTACCCGGTATCGAATTAAGGGTTAAATAAAAGAGTGGGTCATTTGGCAGTATACTAACGTGACGTCACATTTGTGTATTTCATATAAAAAACTTCATATTGGCGATGGTTTTGACAGTTAAAAAAAATAGATTTGACTTGACATTCATCCTGCCTATTAGAATTAAATGAATATGAAACACTTACCATATTATAAGTTATAAATATAAAAACACAAACGGGGTAAGCTAAATAAAACTATTAAATTAAACGGTTAAACTAACGTGTATTTAGGCACTATACGCGACATGTTTCGGAGAGCTTGCGAGTCGCTTGGCGTGAACGCGGGCTCAGTGCTTGATAATGGAGACCTAGGCTCTCCGAAACATGCCGCGCATAGTGCCTAAATACACGTTAGTTTAACCGTTAATTAATTATATTTATCTACTTCCATATCATAATTATCCTATATTAAGAAACCGGTCTGTGGCTGAATCATAATGTTAACATTAAAGTACAGTGCATCTTAATATTAACATTAAAGTATCGGTATCAGTACATTAATGTTAACATTATAAAGTCAACTTCTTTTTATTTATTTTTTCAATACACATTTATTTTAGGATATTCTTACATTCTAAACTTCTTTACTTTATCATTCTAAACTTATGATAAAGATGTAGATAAAGTTATTTATGTGATTGTACATAATTAGGCATTAAACACCCGTGTGATCTTATTATGAAAATCGTCTACGGCTGGTTTCATAAAACCACACTCATGTTTAATGCCTCTTATTATGCGCCAGCCACATAAATAACTATTATAGTCATTATGTCTCACGAAAGTTTAAATCAAATTACTTACCATCTTGTTTCACGGTGTTCCCAAGAGGTCCGCAGCTAGCGAGGCAGACCAGCAGGAACCAGCGCAGCATCAGGCCAGGCAAGCCTCTCTGCAGCTCAGGCTGGTTGTGGAAGTGCCTGACCGTGGGCTTGTGCCGACCCGCCATCTTGAAAAACAAACTGTCATCGCCACTCACATCGGGAACGGAACACTGGCCACTTTGAAAAACGAACACTTTCGAAAATCTAACACGTTTGAAAATCCAACACTTTTGAAAATCTAACACTTTTTTAAATCAAGTTACAGTTTTTAAAGGTTCAGCGAAATTGTTTAACTTTTCTGTGGATATAATTAATTTAGTATTATTACAAATGTTTTGTTTGTAAAGGAACGTAACGGTTTAGGCGTCGTGTTTGAGCGTTTGATTAAAGTTTAAATTATATTGTTTTCTGGAGTTTGATTCGTTTTAATAAGTGAGGGCTCAGATAATGATTTCATTATGCCTAAATTAAGTTCGGAACAGTTGCTTCAAACGGGAAAGTTATTGTAATTTAATTTGAAAGAGACAAGTTATTACAATATTTTGAGCTATTTCTTGACTTGGAAATTTAAGGGTCGTTCTATTAAAAACTGTTTTAAATTATTTTTAATTTAATATTTTTTATATTAGGTAGGTATTTCTCCAGCAGAAGATTTTTCAATACCTACCTACGAATCAAAAACAAAATATTTTTTTAACAATAAATGTGTCTTAAACCTGTAATAAATAGTTATAAATAGCTATAGAAAAACTATGAACAGTTTATACAATATTGGAATCGGGGGTAATACAAGATTTCTCAAGTAAAAGAAAAAATATGTTTTTTCAAAGTGTTCAACTCATTTTTTTTGATAGTTTGTGTCAAGATAAAACTATGTTTTATAGAACAGTCACTATCTTTCAAAAAACCAGGTGGACATGTGATACATTACAGTCAATGTCAAATAATATCATTAGTCATTACTGTTCATGTGCTAAACATATACTTACACGATCTTAGTATCAAGGCAATAAAGTCCTGTAAACATATTTTTATAAACATAACATTGACGTAGACTGTACAATTCTTTGTCGTCTTCGAATATTTCTGATAGCGACTGTACTTAATTCAATAATTGATGTTTATCTAACTAGAGGCATGATTGACATCTTTTATAAATTAATTCTACCGGGAGAAGATTAATAATGTCTCCTAACTCGTGTAATTTAATACTTATCTCGGCTAAATACTCCGTATTATTATCCTCTGGAGATTGCCCATCGATCACTTAACTTAGCAGGTCCTATAATATCTTATCTGGTATTTCAGACTCGTATAGACTAATAGAATATTTCCAGACGCTCTGTCGCTAAGACAAAAATATCATTGAAGTGCACAAGGGCATATTGTGCACTTGTGTTGCATACAGTTGTGTACTTCTCCTCGTATTTACACGATGCGCATACATAAACAATTTTAGTCGTAGGCTATTGCGCATCTGTCAGAACGCACACATTCAAACCCGCGACCATTACAAGACCACAAAACGATGTGTAGCGATGGTTAATCCGTAATATACTGTACATCAATGGTACATTAAAATAATTTTATAGTTTGGAATCTGACTTATGGAGAGCACTTTATTACTTCATTTTTAATTTAGTATAAAGTAAGTACCTAACAAAAATATTACAGTAAGTAGTAACTTGGTACTACGCTTGGCGTTGTTGTTTGTCTTTTTGTTTTTTTTTTTGTATTGTGATTAAGTAGCAATAACTTTGAGAACTGCTCTACTTTAGACACGGTAACTAGTCACTGAAGAAATATAAAAATAAGTTCTAGCCCCGATTCAACATTAATTGCAATATTTCCTAATTTTTTCGTCTACCATGCTTTTCTACAAGCTCAGACTTAGATATTCGTCTACGGAACCCTAAAAGGTATTAACTTGGTCATTACAAGGTGCCGTGCCCTATCGCAGCGACCTCTATAAATAAGAACCTGAAACAGATCGCTCGATAACCCAGCTTTCAGTCGTCATCTGAAGTGCCGCCAATTTTTCAGTCGCTCAACCTGAAAGCGTACAGGTAATGGCCGGTCACTTACGTTTATTTGATTTCTTTCTAGATCTTTAACGTTAGTGCTTTTTTAGATTTGTGAGCTTTGCCGTTTTTTTTTATAATTTATCTCTCGCCATTCTGATAACAAAAATACAGTACCAGCCGTATCATGACTTTCCAAGTATCTGTAATGTTCGGTTTTTGTTAGGCTTGTTTGTTAAGGTGCATTCAGACCAAGCGAGCATTCGCTATTCTATCCCCCACTCTATGAAATCAACGTATCACGTTTTGTGTAACGATCGAATAGACCTTCAGGCTTTACTTTCCTACTCATGGAACGGGTACAGGAATCACACAGAACAGTAGCTGTAGATACCACGAGTGTTAAAGTAATGGATAAGTTAGATTTTTCTCGACACGTATACAGGGTGGCCCATTCAAATCGGTCAGTATGGGAAAGTCTGAAACTATAAGACATACGAAGATTTTTTCTTAGGAACCATGTCACTGATTTCGATAAAAAGAAAAACTGCATTCATACATTTGAAAAAAAAAACTGTACCCGGCTAGGGAATCGAACCCGGTAGTTTTGAAAAAATAAACTTACACTATTTCTATTCAGATATCGTTTGTGTAGGTCTTAAGCACTAAATGTCTCTAAGAAACATGATGTCTAAAATGAATGGAGTTCATTGTTTTCACGCACTTCAATTTATTTTACTAGG
The DNA here is from genome assembly GCA_025490895.1 of Thaumatotibia leucotreta. Classification (NCBI taxonomy): domain Eukaryota; kingdom Metazoa; phylum Arthropoda; class Insecta; order Lepidoptera; family Tortricidae; genus Thaumatotibia; species Thaumatotibia leucotreta. The sequence continues at coordinate 47,192 of JALPQI010008309.1, read as the reverse complement.
TGTTTATAGAGTAAATATTAAGAAAAAAAGTATTTTTTTTTTTAATTTTATCAACGCAGTTTTCCTTATTATTAAAATCAATGACATGGTTCGTAAGAACAGATCTTCGTATGTCTTATAGTTTCAAACTTTCCCATACTGACCGCTTTAAATGGGCCACCCTGTATACAGTCTATCGCGCTTGCACTGTTGTGTTGGAGTGAGCGGGATGGTCTGCTTTACGTATCGAGTAAAACCTAAACTAACCCCATGGGCTATAATGTAATGTATAGGAATGTAAAGGAATTTGATTCACGTACCATACCGGACTTTGTTTCAGTGACAATCAATATAATACTCGCTAGGACCCTCATAGGTCAATGTGACAAAGTACGAAATGGTACATAAATCAATTTCATTGACTGACGATAATTATGATAATATATAGTCACAGCACGACCGCAGAATTAAATCTGTTCGTATCTGTACGAGAAATACTCGGCATACCATATCTATATCAAAAAGCGGTTTATTACTACGAAATGTTTGTAGACAGTTCCTAAGAAGGTTCTTAGGAACTGTTTCTGACTGTGCGGTTTATTACTACAAACATTTCGTAGTAAAAACCGCTTTTTGATTCAGTCGTTTAGATACGTACCATTCCCTCGATTTTATTATCCAAACATATTTTAAATTTCGAATCGACCGAGCCCAATTCGACTATTTCACGAAGATACCTTACAATGTCTCAATCTCGCATCAAGGATTCCCAGTTCAAATCCTTCCCGTGACTTCAAAAGATCAACCGATGTCCTTTATTTAAATGCCACAAAGTCTACATTGCTACGAAAACCTTCAATTTACATGGCTGAATACACCATAACCGCATTTCGACCCGAAGCTAATATAGCTATTTTTATTTTCCCAATAATCTGTTCGCGTGACTAAGGGACTAATCTGGATTGCAGCTCGTGATGCCCTTATTACTATGAAGTTAAGGTCAGTTGTCGCTTGTCCCGAGTGTATATGAGTGAGAATTTATCGGAAAAGTTGTGTAACTATGAGTTATCGGGTTGTAGTCGTTAGTTTGGAAATGTCGCACTATTTGAATGTCTGGGGTGCTATTATGTGTGAAGATTTTTAAGGCACCTTAAGGTGCGGTTAAACTAAAAGAGCATTCTCTGTTCTAACCTCCCACTCTACGAAATTCGATCGGTACACAAAACGTGATTGGTTGATTTCGTAGAACGGGCGCTAGAACAGCGAAGTTCTTTTGGTTTAAACGCACCTTTAAAGGTCTCCAACACTCGGATACAAGAAAGAGACGGAAGGTTCGGGCTACAACGGCGAGACACGATAAAGCAGGACAGCAGTATTACCTTCGTGTGTTCCGCAGGGTTTTCTAAAGTTTCTTAAGTTCTTTTTAAGCTGGCACATTACATACTTCACTACATTCATCATCAGTCAGAGAAAGTTGGCCTGCGTCCAGGGACAAGGGAATCGCCGCTGTCAATACTGTGTGGTCATCACAAAATCGGTATAGGTACCTTGTTAAGTAGATTCTCTCGCTACATAATTTGGCTATTACTACTACGAGCAATGTGCCACGGTCACTATCATTGCTGTCTGGCAACTCTGATCTGATTTTGACACTGTTAAGTAATTATATTGACTTAAGCTTTCACGATTATCACTCATAATTTAAAACGTCGTACGAGACACGTGCAAAAACGAAATACGTAACTCGTGTCGATTTAAAACACTCCCTGTCGGCCCTGTTTTAAAACATCGCCACTCGTTTAGAATTTCATATTTGTCGCACTTGTGTCGTAATGTACTACATGTTTTAGTTGCGTATTCCATAAATTAGATAATTTGTTATCTCTTACACAGTTTTAAAACAAGTCATCATCCCCGTTAATTTGAAAAGTGCTCTAATGAAGATATAATAATATCCAAACCAATTCAATAGGGTTCATAAAAAACAAATGACTGCAACAAACCCATATAACTTCTGATAAAAACCAACAGTACAAAGGTTTGAAAAAGCAGGTGTGTACTGGATAAACATCAAAATGCCGCACCTTTACGTCATAATTAGATTTGAAATCACTGGCCCAATACCCAGAAAAAACCCTTCAAACAGCCAGGTAAGCGGCACAAAAGGGTATTTCATGCCACTTCAAGCCGGGTTTCATGCCGGTTTCGTGCCTCATTCATGCCTTGTCAAAACGAGTGGACATTCGGGGTCGTGAGATCTTTTATATTATTTTGTAAAGGTTGTATTTATTTGCGAGTTTTTGAGGTAAACTACCTATTATAGAGAGTGGGAATGGTTTCGTATTAAGTAAATAGTTTGGAGGTTTTTTAATCGGAGATGAAGCGTAGGTGAAAATAATAAATAGGAAGGGAAGGCTGTAGCTATTATTTTGGATTTAAGCTCGTATAAATATGCCTTGAGAATTAATATCGACTTTTCGAGTAGGTAATAAGATTCAGCATTGCAATCTTGGTCCCGGAGATTGACGTACGTAAATCAGTATGATGAGATTAATGAGACTGTAGCCTAAAGGCTATTGCTTTAATGGTGTCACATGTGCTTTAATGAATGAAAAGTATGAATGAAAATCACTCTGTGTATCGACGACAGTACGTATGTTTGTATGGTCTGTTTGTTTAATTGCTATAGTGACACTTCGGCTTCATTGTAGAGCAAAATCTAAACATAAGGACTAACGCCCCTTATTAATATACTTCTCCTAACTTAGCAAGCCGCTAAGTATTGTTTGTCCCTTTTGTTCTTATCAATATGTGTACAAGACCGAAAGGGACAAACAATAATTTATGAATAAGAGGGTAATTATATTATTTTAATCCTAATAATGAATGAAGAAATTGCTAGTAACAGTGACGTACTAAAACTTTCGTCATTATGTATTAGGCACAGAACTAAAATGACAAAGAACGATTGACAACGATTAAAAGCATAACCAAAAACGAAACGCCAGTGTGTGCGTAAATTTGTCTATGTGTGGTCAGGAATAGGGTTGCCTGTTACAACAGACCAATTATCTATCGATGTCCGACTGTTTTATCGACAACATGTACTTATCATAGATATTCATTATCTTAGTTATTTTGCTATAAGGTTTAACCATTAGTATGCGTTAGCGTCAAGCAATTCAAACAAGTTTTAACTTTGACGGCTATTTAACCATTAAACTTTATAAGAGCAACTATTCTTGCATACACGGTGTTTTTTATTTCCGTTAAATTGGACAGGTTACATGGGAAAAACAGAAGTTACTGGAGAGGAGTTATTACTGGAGAGGTCGGGAAATAAGGGCTAAGCGTGCTGCAAATAAATGGGTAAAAAGATTAAAAGCCGCAAGCAAATACTCATGACACTTCTATGACGTCATACGTAAAGTTAAAGAGAGAAAAGTATAGTTTGACAGTACGGTACTCTTTTCTATGACTGTCAAAATATAAGGAAAAAGTTTTGTGTTTCAGTTGATTACACATTAATGAGACACATGTTCAGATTAATATGACAGGTAATATGTACACATATTTTTGATTGGTGAATCTGTTCAGATGCATATGTACTTTTCTATGCTCATTTATTTTTGAAGCCTTGGATTTGCTCATATATTTATGAACTCGACTGTACCTACTGATAGGTACATAAATACATATTCGGCCTGAAAACCCTCGTATCCCGGCTTCTGCAGTAATGTACTATTCTTATTAATTCAATAACAGTAAGAATTGAGCCACTCGTTTCTAACATAAATTAATTATATTTAAACTAAATAACTTCACTTATTTAACGGAAAAAACACACTAGTAGGTATAACACAAAAAAAAACACAAAACAGAATAAGGTCCTTTAAGTTTAAATACACATTTGTGTTCAAAATCTAGTATCATGACAGCATTGTAAGAAATAGACTGATTGGGTACGTTTATCGAACAAATATCGATATTGGTAGTTCAACATTTAGTCGAGCTCTAGCGTAGCGTAACAATTTATATTTTTACACAAAATATCCTTTAATATTAACAATTGTGATAAATTATTAGCTCACAGTGATAGAACAACTAACAATTAATGCTACAATTTGATAATTCACACAATTAATGCTACTAAATAGACAAAATATCGTTTGAAAACAATCAACCGGCACATCATATTTACCTGTGAAATGAGTGTTTGTCGTTATTTCTGTAGTGGGCAACAAGGCAATCATTTACACAACACGACACCATATTGATTTCATGATCTGTATAAATTCCTTCTTATAAGTTTTAATTATAAAATCACTTTTAAAATATCAATCTCCGTCGACCAGGCTGATACGGCTGATATGTCACTTCAAAAGTGGTTATACTTTTGGGATTGTTGTCTATCTTTTTCGCACTCGTGTAATACTCATATAACTGGTGGCTTCCCTTTCACACGCTTCCTTTCTCTATTAAGCGCTAGCGCGGATTCTAACTTTATGGTATTAGGACTACCGGTGGCATATTTCTCGAAAGCTTGTAACTTGTAATACAAGCGGAAGTCCTCATCTTATTAATGATGTCAAAAATAGACTTCGACTTGTATTACAAGCTTTTGAGAAACGGGCCTGTGGATTAAAAGAATATCTCTAAATCTAGTGCGCATTTTAGATTTCAATTTTTTTTATAAAGTATTTAGGTATCCCGTAATTGTAACTGTAGTTCGAAAGCAAATCAACTAATCTAAATAAGCGATAACAGAAATAATTCAGACACCAACAAAGCCTACTCTACTTAGAGCGATATAATAAATCTCAACTTCTATAGCTTTTGTTGTATTTTACCGTTTGAACATTCGTTACTCGACTCGGGAATGCGAAGGAGGTTCATGTTTCGTTTCTTTTGTTGGTGTTAAATTAAGCAGATGTTGCTTGTGGTTTTTTTGCTCCCATTGCATTGACTATTGAATTGTCTGATTGCCGCAAACGTCGAAATCGTAAATTATGAGCGTCTCTGTCGCACCGATGACGTCTACGTTGGTGTGATGGAGACAGATGTAACTATCACTTCTTTGATACAGTAAATAAAAAATATTATTTTATGTTGTGCATTTACTTTTGACGTTTATTCTCAGTTCAATGTCTTTATCCGTGACCATTTATAAACCTGAGGCCCTACCGCGAACTACAAAATCCGCAAATTTCGAGTATTTGTCTCTGTCACGCCAACGAAGGCGTCATTAGAGGGACAGAGACAAATCTCCGAAATTTACGTACTTCGGTGTTCGTGGTAGCAGGCCAGGGTGCTTAGATAAGTTGCCATTCGCTAACGCGAATCGTCTATATTTTATTAAATATATATTTTAATAAACTTTGAGCATATATTTTAATATATGTATATATTTGTTTGCATATATATTTTAATACATTTTGAGACCATTTCCATAACACACTTTGCAATATTAATCCGATGGCATGTCACAGCCATTTTACGCTCGTACGCAATCATCTAGAAATAAGTCGATCACGTGACGCCGCGAGCGCTGGTATCGACAGCACGATATTAGTGATATTGCCCATGTTGTAGGTAAACCCCTAACTTTAACCTAACCGTTTTTAGGTATATCATCACATCATCAGCCTATGTCAGTACACAGTACACTGCCGGACGTAGGCCTGTCCTATTAACTATGCTTATATACGCTTTAGGAGGTAAATGCCCATAATCGCCACGCTACGCAAGGGGATTGGCGATCGCAGTAATGTGTCCACTATGATTGCGCTGCTGCCCATCATCAATCTTCTATCAACGAATAGTCAGTGACAGTTGGGATGGTGACAAATTGTATTGTACGGTACGCTACACGGCTAAGTAAGATTAAACTAGACAAAATACTTATGTACCTAACAACCACATAAAAAAACACTAAGCAGCGTCATCATAGTGGACACATTACTGCGATCGCCAATCCGCTTGCCCAGCGTTGCGATTATGGCCATTTACCTCCTAAATACGCATAACTAGTTAATAGGAGAGGCCTACGTCCAGCAGTAGATTAACATAGGCTTAGACGTTGTTTTGTTGTCGAGGATACTCATGGTATACCTTAAAATTTGAAGGAGTTTAAAGAAAAACAAAGCCAGAACAGAAAATATCCATTAGGTACGCCTTTGAGCCTTTAATAATGAAATACACATATATTACACATACGTACTTAAATTAAGGCTGTAAAAGTGCGCACCCAATATAGAATGAATGCATTCATTTTGGTACGCACTTTTGTAGGCAATTTTACCTAAATTATACGTAATTTGGAAGAAGAAATGGAATAGTTACTTCATACTTCCACTTTTGCGTTTTATGCCATCAATTTGCCACAGATATTCATAATATAACTTGTCACGTGGGCGCGGGTGTCTGTGTTTTTACCATTCCTTAAATTATACATGAACCTTAGCAGGAAAAAAGAATTTGCGCAAATCCAGGGTTTGCCTACAACATACACAATGTAGTTGTCATATTGATGAAACGGAGCAACTAATATCGTGGGCAGCTAATAAGTAATTCCTATTCGTCGATCGAGTACGAAAAGGTCCGTTTCGGTCAGAAATCAGGCTCTTGTATCCTTCAGTTCTCCGTCAAAAACGAAATTAAATCAAAACTGAAACTTTGTGCAAATTATGTTATAAGTTATAACCCTTGACTGCAGAGGATGGTAAATGACGCAAACAAAATTGTGCTCCTCATTTCAGTTGCAGTATTCGACGTCATGGTGATGACGTCTTGATGAAAATATTTTGAAAAACAGTGTCATGTCATGTACCTAAGTGCCGTCAGGCTGCCAATGCTGTTTAAAAATGTCTTATGTATACCTAGGTATCAATACCAGGCGCTTAAAATATCGAAACAATAAAGTCGTGTTCCGTGTTTTGATATTTATGGCGACTGTAGATTTCTAATAATGTACGCGTCAGGATGTTTCCAATGAAACGCATAATTGATCACCGTAAAAATTAAAACGAATAAAATCCTCATAATGTCCAAAACAACACTTGACACGTTGCAAAAATAATCCATTTCTAAATCGCGGAACAATAATTCTATTCGAAATAAAATGCCTGACAGTCTGACACGTACTAGAGTGCCAGCGAATTCTATTTGCAAAATTTCGCACTGGCCACAGTGATGGATGCGATGCGAGATCCGCTGTCATGCGTTTGGACGAATTAAAAACAAAATGGCGGATTCATGCTCCTTGCAATTAACTTGTCATGGCAATGTTTGTCTGTAATATTTAGTTTTTATGCTCTGCCATGTGGAATTGTCAAAAACAGGATTACATTGCAGCTATAAAAGTAGTTGGCGATTTTTATTTCGTATGCTTAGTAGCAGATCTGCTCCATTACTATTTGACCGTATAAAATTGCCGTCAAAGTCAAATATCAATATTCGGATGAACTGTTTGACGCTATCGCATACTATTAAAGGTTGAGTGAACTTTTGACAGTTTAGAAATGAGCCGTATATATATATGACGTTAAGACTATCGGAAAAACGGTGGGTATTAATGAGGATTAATCTGTCTTACATAAATTGGCAATTATAGTGCAAAGCTCGTGATCTTTTGCCATAGTTTTGCCAAAAACGTCCGAGTTTAAGTATGTGCCTGGTTTTATTAACTTCTGTGCAATCTATACTGTAGGCCACTTCTCTCTGTCACTCCAAAAAAGACGTAATCGGAGTGATAAAGACGGATTCTCGAAATTCACGATTTTCTAAGTTTGCGGTATGTATAGAATAGAATAGAATAGAATAGAATGCTTTTTATTCAGGAACTTAGTATAAAACAGGACTTTACTTAACTAAGAAAATAACAAAAAATCATTCCTGAAAAGGCTTCCACTCAGCTTGTGTCAAGTCATCTCTATGATTTCTTGACGCTGGTCTTCCGTGGAAGCCCTTCCGAGCGAGCGCCACTGGCACGCTGTACAATATAAATTGTATCTTAACTACTTAGGTACTAAAACATAACATAAATATAAAATTTATAAAATGAGCAAATATTAACAACGTCGTTAGCTTAACATTTGACTTACGATAACATTTTGGAACTTGTTATTTATCTATTTAAGTTACTAATGGTTACTAGGTACATCAGGAATAGGCAATACAAAACATATTAATAATAATAACATAGACACATAGAAAATTTCAAAATTAATTACTGACTGACAAGATTTGTAAATTTAGAATATATTTTTTGTATTTGTTTTTAAAAGAGGGAACAGATAATGAGTTTCTTATAGGAGGCGGTATATTATTCCAGCATTTTGTGGCGGAATACTTAAAACTGCCACGAAATGCAGATGTTTCGTGCCGCGGACAATTGAGGCGAGTAGCACCTCTGACTTGACGTTGAGAAAATTGCAACTTTTCGTGTAGGTACTGGGGTGTTGCATTTTTTACAATACCAAAAAGCAAAGTAGCAAAATGTAGTGAACGCCTAGACTCCATGTTCAGCAACTTATTGTTATTAATGAAGGGAGACACGTGGGTTCTGGGCGGAATTTGAAAACAAAATCGAGCACAAGCATTTTGCACTCGCTGTAGTAATTTTTTGGTTTGGAACAGTAGACAACCACCTATAACTGTATCAGCATAATTAAGTTTAGAGAGGATCAGAGATTCACAAAGATAAATTCTAGTGTCAGTACTTAGATATTTCCGAACACGGTACAAAATCTTAAGACGATAAAAGCAGATTCTGGAGATTTCTAAGATATGGTTTTGAAATCTTAGTTTGCCATCCATAAGAACGCCCAGGTTTCGAGCTTCTTCAACTTGTTCTATGCAGTCAGAACCTACTTTTATAACAGGATTGTAGCTGTTTATGTGTCGTCTTTGCTTTTCGGAACCTAATATTAAGAATTTTGACTTGGAAGAGTTTAAAAATAAACAATTTCTGTTGCACCATTGAACTATTCGAGATAAGTCTTCATTTATTTTACTTATTGTGCAGGTCATCGGCATATATATGATAACGACAATTCTTAATCGAATTAACTATGTCTGTGTTATATAAAATGTACAAAATGGGACCCAGTATTGATCCCTGTGGTACGCCACGAGAGACTAGAGAAGCTTCAGAAACACGCGTGTTGCCATTTTCATTATTTAATTTAACTATTTGCTGTCGATCGTTAAGGTAGCTGGAAAACCATTTTTGGGCAATTGTATCAAAACCGTAGTATGCGAGTTTGGAAATTAGCAAATTATGGTTAATCGTATCAAAGGCGCGGGAGAAATCAAGTAGTACCATAATTGTACCATAACCGGCATCGCTTTCCGTCAGAATATCGTCTACAACATCTAGCAGAGCGGTCGCAGTGCTATGTCCAGATCTGAAACCAGATTGCTTTGACGACAAGATGCAGTTGGTTTCAAGGTATTCAGTCATTTGCTGGCATACAATCTTTTCAATTATTTTGGATAAATATGGCAAAATACTGATGGGTCTGAGATGTTTCATGTCTGTAGGATTGCTTATTTTAGGGATAGGTTTAATTAAAGCCGTTTTCCATGCGTCAGGGAAAACTCCTGAAAGAATAGACTGGTTGATTAAAGCCGTAATTAGCCCCAGTGTTCGAGGGAGCGTCAAAAGAAGCATATCTCGCGTGATCCCATCTGCCCCTAGAGCGTTAGAAGTCATTTTGAGGATAATTTTTGAGACTACATTCTCATCCACTGTTTTCAGGCTAAATTTTGCAGAGCTAAATCGATTATATTCAAAGTATGTAAGATCTGATATTGTGATATTAGTGTTTGGAATATTAAGAAAATGTTTATTAATTAAGTTAGGGTCATCAAGATGACAAGGCAGAGTGGAATCTTTACTATTAAAATCAACAATACAATTTTTTATACTTTTCCATAGCTTACGTGAGTCATTGGGAGCTGCGTTAATCTTTTCGTTGAAGTAGACCTGTTTTTCTGTGAACATGGCTTGGTTGACAATGCTTTTTAATGACTTATAATAAGTTTTGTCGGTGTCTAATCCAGTACTGCGGCTCTTAGCGTGTGCTTCATCCCTGGGACGCATCATTTCCTTAACAGTTGGAGTCACCCAAGGGTAGCTTTGATTTTTTATACGAAGTTTTTTCATTGGAGCATACAAATCAAAGATATGGATGATATATGTGTTAAAAGATGCTAATGACTCATTAATGTTACCGGCTATAAGTCTTTCCCAAACAATTGATTCAACATGTTCATTAAATTCTTCAAACGGAATATTTTTTAGAGGCCTATAAGAAAATAGCAAAGGACATGGCTTTGGTTTCCTGACACTAACGTTGCATGAGATAAACGCATGATTGCTGAGTTCAGGGATGTAATCTACACAGACTTGAGAAAGTTTACTGTTACTACAGATAAGGTCTATAAGCGATTCCGAGTGCTCAGTAAAATGGGTGGATTGCGTAACATATTGCTCTAAGTTCATGTAATGTAGAAGCCCTAAAAGTTTTTTAGTATTCGGTTCATTAGCGGAGAGTAAGTTAATATTAAAATCGCCCATGAGAATACAATTATCAAATGCAGATAATGAGCCAATAGTCTCGGTTAAAGCATCGATAAATGTATCCACATTGAGCCAAGGCGGTCGGTATGCGGTACCGATGGCAAAAAGTCCGTTAAGTGTTACACTCAGCCACATTTGCTCTACTGAAGGTGTATGGGGAGGTTCAAGCTGTCTCGCATAGATGCCGCGTCTGATGTAGAACCCGACGCCGCCGCCGCGCGAGCGCACGTCGGCGGGGCGCGGCACGTGGCGCAGCCGGTACCCCGCCGGGGCCGGCGCGCGCGCTTCTTCCCCTGTCCGTAACCAGGTCTCATTTATAGCCATTATGTCGACCGAATGACGTTCAAGAGCAACAAGAAATTCCTCGTGACGTGTCCCCAGGGACCCAGGGTTCAGTAGGCCTATAGTCAAATTTTTACTATGTAGAAACTGTAGAATGTATGAAAAAAGTCTTTGAATATATTTTAAATTAAGTAAGCGCTCTTTTACAACAGTTAAATGATGGCTATTAAGAAAAACATGACTGAAAGTTGTAGGATATAATATTACGCTGTTATTTTGGAAGCACGATACTGAATTAACCATAAATGCTTTTTTAGTGAAGCAATAGCAGTAAAGAATTACGATGGCAAATAATTAAGTACTACAGTTTGGAAAAAAAAGAGGAGTAACGATAAAATAAATAAATAGTAATACTCATATTATTATTAGATAATTTACAGATTAATTTCAAGGGGACGATGCGACAGTATTGCCACTTTACGATTTTCTACAGCCGTAACATTTTCTTAATCCAAAGAATATCTAATCTAGGTACAAACAAACTAATGGTGTATCTCCTTATACAATTATGTTTCGAGACATGTGAAATACTTTCACTTCAAAGCCGTATTCTAAACTATTTTCACAACAATAACCTAACCTTGGAACCAGGCACCATCAATTTAACCCTAACGATCGCATGTACAAATAATATTTGTCGAGGATCCTACAAAGGATGGTTCTCTGGCAACTTATTATTGCTATCTAGAAGCGGTCGCCACTGACTTAGCACTTAATTTATAACCTGAACTAAGCTTTAGTGACAAGTAGATTTCGAGCTGAAAATTTATGTCTTTTATATCCTACTTGCGCGTGCTTACATCATGCTACTATTGTTAGGATTTGGTAGTCAAAATGGCGAACATCAAACCCTTACGCTTTTGATGTCCATCTAAAAATGTAAGTTGTTACCAAAGTATTTTTTTAAATAGCAAAACGGCTTTTTTGACATATTTTTACTGTAAGTTGGTACTTCGTTTCATGTTTGGGTATTTCTTATTTAGTTTGACTAGTGTGTCACGACCATGTTTGGAAGTTACTTTTCCAGGAATTCCAAATTTTGATACTTATTTGTGAAGTAGCCCCTGCATCTAGGTTTCTCTTCATTAAATAAAAAAAAAAGAAAACAAAGTACCTATAGGTAACGACTTTCTATACATGGCTGTAAATGGCTGTGGATCATATAACTATAATAATAATAGCCATTTAATATTTTCAAATCTTTTAAGGCTATGAAAATGTGAAATAAAAAGATGTTACTGTAACCCAAGATAATCATAGTATATTAAAAACGAGGCTATCTCTGAGTAAACCTTTACATTGGTAACATGGACCAGGTTTCTTTAATGTAAATAACATGAAATATAAACATGTTCTAGGTGTATTAAGTTGGACGTCACGTGACTTGATTGATCGGACGTCCAATTTCGCCCCTCGAATGAGCATTTCCGAACTTATTTATATTATATTTATTATATTTATTTATTATATCAAAATGTACATTTATTTTTAACATTTGTCCCACAAAACGGTTTACACAGTTTGACTGTGGGATCAGAGTCTCTTCGCTTATAGCTAAAGAATAAACTAATTTAACATTTATATATTATTAATTAAAAACTTAAATAAACTACTTTTAAATTTCGGCCTATTGGTTTCCGATCTGATATCTGCAGGCAAACGGTTTAAAATGTAGGGTAGACGTTTGATCAGACATCTGTCGCCATAGTAATTAGTAACCCTCGGTATATTGTACTTGCCCGCAGCTACCGATCTAGTGCCATACGTATTATTTACATGAGATAAACTATGCTCTTGACTTCCATGACAACTAAGTGCTAATGTGAAATTGTGCTTAAGGCTTACGGGAAGAATTTTACATATATTAAATAACTTACGATAATCTGTTTTACATCTATTTTTAGTCTTCTTGTTGACTAGAAGTTTTAAAAATCTTAATTGTAAATTCTCTATTTTAATTAAATTAGTTTTAAAGGTTAATCCATAACAGTTAAGGGCATATCCTATGATTGACTCTACTAATGATTTGTACAAATATTTTAACGTATTTAAAGGAACTTTAAAACTGAGGTGGTAGAACTTACTAAGTAATATTCTTAATTTATCACAAATAAAATCTACATGATGGGACCATGAAAAATGTTCATCCACTTTGACTCCAAGGTAGGTTACACATCTAACCTGTAAAATAGGTTTACAACGGCAGAGGGCCTGGTTAATATGGAAACAGTGGAAGTTGTGAGCTACTAAAGGAGATGGTACACTGGTGAGATGCAGATGAGGTGAGCGTATAACCAGAAGTCTCGTTTTTTCTGCATTCAACATGATACCATTATCATGAGACCATCGGACCACAGCGTCCACATCCTGCTGCACCAAACGGCAAGCATCGGGTAACGCATCAGCGGCGCTCGCGCGCAACACGCACAGGTCGTCGGCGAACATGTGCGCTGTACAGTGCCGCAGCACTCCGCACAGGCTATTTACGTGCAATAAGTAGCAAACCGGGCCACTGCAGGAGCCCTGCGGCACACCGCACGTCACCCGCTGCTCGTCGCTGAGCGCCGATCCCACCTGCACACGGTACGAGCGCGCGGTGAGATAGTCACGGAACCATTGGTTCAGCGGCTCTCCCACCCCGCACTCGCTCATGGCTTTCAATAGGGTATCAGTATCCAATGTATCAAATGCTTTAGTGAAGTCGAAAAACACTGCTATGACTACTTTTTTATCAGCTAAATAAGTGTTTATTTCATCTGTGAATTTTGATAATAGAGTGCCTGTGCTTTTACCCTTTTGAAAGCCATGCTGACATTCATTAATTATTTTATTTTTGCTCAAATAAGATCCAAGTTGCTCAATAATACATTTCTCAATAACTTTGTCTACACTGGATAATATGGCTATGGGTCTGTAGTTAGAGTATATTTTACGACTGCCTTTTTTATGAATAGGTCGAATTATGGCTTGTTTGAGACCCTCTGGAAACTTACTCTCGTTTACTGACAAATTTATCAAATTAGCTATAACTGGGCTTACTTTATCTATAATTAACTTTAAGTCGGACATGCGTATGCGGTCGCAACCAGGAGATTTTTTAGAGCTCATGTTTTTGATTACTTGCATCACTTTTTTAGCTTCCACCGGTTGCCACCTCATACTCACCTCCGGGTTTTTAACATAGTCATTTCTGTTTAGCCATTTATCACTGCATGCATGCTTTACCAGTGCGATTTCGCGAGAAAAGTTATCCGCGAATTTATTACATATATCGTTGACATTTCCTTGGCTTTCCATGCTATTTAATATTAACGTATCTAGTGATTTTTTATCGTTTCCCATCATAGTTTTAATTATGTCCCACATCTTTCTTATATTTTGATTACACTCTAAAATACACTTTTTATCGTACTCGTTTCTCTTTTTTGTAATAGCTTTGCTACATTTATTCCTATATGAGGTATATGCTAATCTCTTAATCATACTCTTTGGCTCTGCACTCCAAATTTTAAATAATCTATCTCTTTCTTTTATCATTATTTTTAAATTATCACATATCCAGCTCTTGTTATTTCTATGGACACTACTTACAGATACAGGCTTATAACATTCATTATATATTCCATCAAATATTGCACAAAATTTGTTGTAGAGCTCTAATGGACATTTAATATTTAATAATTGTTTAAAATCGGTTTCGAGTAACTTTTCTCTAACTAACCTGTTGTTCAATATTTGGCGCTTAACGACCGGTGGAGGAGCGGCGGCGGCGGCGGGCCCGCGCGGCGCGTACGCAGTGCGTTCCCATTGAACCGCTGCGGCAGTGCAGTAATGATCCGAAATTTTGTGTGTTATGACAGCGGAGTGAATGTAGTTAATCGGTCCTCTAATGTAAATATGGTCCAAGCACGATTCCGTTATTCTACTATTTACTATTTCTTTTCGCGTTACATCATTTATACATTTAATAAAACCATATCCTGCTAGTATATTTTCGTAATATGTAACATGAGTATCCTGAGTATTGAGGATGTTTAAATTAATATCTCCACATAAAATTACTTTTGAGTTTGAGGGTATATTTTGTAGTAAAAGTTCTAACTGGTTAAGAAATATACTAATCTTATTATTTTTCGGTGGCCTGTAAATTGCGATAATATAAATGGGGTCTGCGTTGTGTTTGACGGTAATGGAGACGCATTCCGCTGAGCCGGCGAAGTCCGCGCCCGCGCTCGCGGCCGCGCCCCCGGCCCCCCGCGCCGTCTCCGGCGCCGGCGCGGCCGCGAGCGCGGCGCGCGTGTACACCAGCACCCCCCCACCTCTCCGCCCTTCGCGGGTGAAATGATGCAAAACAAATCCTTTAATGTTATAAAATGATAACAGAGAGAAATTTATATTCGATTCAGTAAGCACTATGACATCTAATTGACTTAAATAACTGTCTAGGACAATGAGTAGCTCGTTGAAATTTTTCTTAATGGATCGGATATTAACATGGAATATACATATGTCTTTACGCCCATTGAATGCCCCTATGAAATTCTTTATGTTACTAACACTCTCATAACTTACGGCACTTTGACCGTCTATAAGGTCGATATTATCTAACGGTGTGAATTTAATTTTGAGTTTTAATATGTGTTACGTAGTATTTAATAATAGTTAGATTGCCGTGGCTTTAACCAGGTCCATAATATCGTTTTCACTCTTTACCCACAGCGCGTTACTTTCATCTGACTTTTTTACCAAGATCTTACCGTTACTAACCCATATATATTTATAGGCCGCCACGCAGGCGCTGTTTAGCGTTCCATAGCAGCACTCGGGAGCCATGCGTCAGATCCTCGTTGATGTACACCTTGCTCGTCATAGTCCCACCGACGATACCGCCGCTCGTGGTGCTCATCAACTTGCGCCGCTGCGCCAGCCACTTGTCTCGGCTTTCGGTCCCGGTGGTTTTGAAGGCCACTACGATTGGTGCCGGTTTCTTTCCAGGTTTCACCTGACGCGCTACGCTTGCGTGTTGAACCAGCGTTCTTCTTACGTATAACGTAAATAACTAATTTATGGTAAAAGCATACTTACCTATGTATACTAAAGCAGCGAGTAACTAATTGTAATGTAAGTTTTATTTTTATTATCCTGAGTACCTATAACAAATATTAAAGGACAATCTTACACATGACGCTGATAATGCGTGTGATGTAAATAATGAAAGGCACAAAAAAGTAGCATTGTGTCAGTCACTACTTGGCCTCTCTAACCTTCATTAATGCAATCAAACTGTACATCTTGGGTAGGCACATTATCTAAATTTCGATGTCAATTTTATTCACAAAGAAAAAGAAGTTCTCCAACGGCTGAGGTTAGAATCCGATCGAGGTTTGAAGTTAGAATGTATAACACTTGTAGTCGTTTATATATACACGGTGGAATTTAATCGGTGAACAGGAACCCATTTTTCTAATTCAGTAATCGATGGCGGTCACGTTTATGTAGTACTTAAGTGGAACCAAGTTTTTTTTTAGCATAAATTTTTTTTATGTTGAAATTAAAATTTATTGTCACCCTACTAATGGTTTAGTCTGAAAAGTTTAATACCTCTTTTCAAACTATCAGCCATAGAAACTTAAAACATAAATTAGCAATAACCACTCACATGCTTTAATTTTTGCGATAGACTCTATTCCTATGTAAAATAAGAGCGATACATGGTTGATAGTTTGAAAAGAGGTATTAAACTTTAAAGACTAAACCATTAGTAGGGTGACAATAAATTTTAATTAAAGTTTAATTTCAACATAAAAATTTGTTATGCTAAAAAAAAAACTTGGTTCCACTTAAGTACTACATAAACGTGACCGCCATCGATTACTGAATTAGAAAAATGGGTTCCTGTTCACCGATTAAATTCCACCGTGTATATTAGTCCTCCTCATCGAAGACGGCGATCATAGAAATTAAGGATTTCTCCTTTCATGAGCCTTGATGTGGCTGGCCAGGCCAAACTTAGTCTCAAAAACTCTTTCGCACTCATGGTAACAGATCTGACCGGCTGCATTATATTATACCTATGTATACGCGTAGGAGGATTTGGGTTTGAGTTTTTAACCTGACGTTTCTCATCCAAGGTTAGCAAGCGGTTTTCCTCAAATGCCTTGATGGAGTCAAAGATGGTAGACCTCCAAGATGACCGTTTCGCAGCGAGTCCTTCCCAACATACAGGATCGATTCATACATAGTCGTTTACCTAACTAGTAAAATAAAAACTTATTATTTTAATACAATAAATTAGGTACATATTTTGATTTGTGAAAACTTTTCGTTACGTACAGGCAGGCAGAAATATACATGAATCTGATTTGTAAAATAGCCTCGTAGCGGTTCATTAAACATTCAGTCCCCATTTGGGTATTGAACCAACTAGGAAATTAACTTTTCTAAATTGTCCCGGGTTTGTGTTTCGAACGTTTGGGTTTGGGACCAGCGGTGAGGTCCCAAGGTAGAGAAAAATTGCATGCATATATAGCATGATATTTGATAAGATTAGTAAGCGACTAATTTGTAGCCATACGATTAAATAAAATAAATAATTGCATGCAAAATCTATTTACAATGTCCCAAGTTACTAAAATAATATCTCGTCCATTCTCAAAATTTAAAGTCTAATTCAGATAAAATTATTGTATCTCTTTTTTACCACTAAAAAAAATGTGTTAGTAAGAATTAGAATTGAAATTCCATTAGAAAAAATTAGCTATGGTAATTAATTAGTTTTAGAACTAGACATTTAAGAATGACCGATCATAAACATCTTCTAACTTAGCAAGCTGCCAAGTACCTACTGTTTGTCCCTTTCCGTCTTATAGACATGTCTATAAGACTGCAAAGTCAAAATAAGACATAAGACAAATAATACTAAGCGGCTTGATAAGTTAGAAACGTTAATGAATAAGGAGTGAAGTGTACAAAATCTTCTTGATATCTTACCCCCTTATTCATAAACGTCTGCTAACTTAACAAGCCGCTAAGTATTGTTTGTCCCTTTTGCTCTTATGGACATATTGTTAAGACTAAAAGAGACAAATAATTATTAACGGCTTGTTAAGTTAACAAACGTTTATGAATAAGGGGGTTAGTGCCCAATAGATGAAGATGACACAAATCTGTCACTTCTATTTTAATGACATGAGATTAAAGGTGCCTTGTAAAAGATCAGTGCCGAGCACTGGTACGTTTACATGGACATGAACATTTATTTTGACAGTATATTTAAACATGTGACGATAAAATGGTGGTGAATACAATCCTAATGTTTCATACGCATAGTTAATAGGAGAGGCCTACGTTCAGCAGTAGACTTAGATAGGCTGATGATGTGATGTGTGTGTGAATACAATGAACATTTCTAAAAAAAGTTACAATGTTCTTTTTACAATCATTGACTGTACACGGCTACAGAAAGTTGTGCCATGGATGCCAGTGACATTTACGGCCTTTGGCTTCGCTAATGTTACAACTGTAGACATAGCCAAGATGCCATTCTGCAATCGTATGCGATAAACGATAAGTAATAAATGTATGAGAATAACAGATTAGAACGAAAAGTCGCGTGACCATTTCCATACATTAATTATGATAATCTATCGCTTGTCGGATACGATTGCATAATGGCATCTTGGCAAAAATGCGTTAGGTGTCAGATGCTTTTTCTTCAAGACTTGGCTGTCAAAAACATAAAACTAGCCTTCAAAATTCTAATCTTCAAGTAAATATTCTGAAAACGAAGCAAGTAGTACACGTCTTTGAAGGCCTCAGTGAATATTCTAGCGGCATATATAGCAAGCCGACCGCAGTGTTTGTCCGGCTCAGCCGCATTTTATGATGCTCTGGAACACCTTGAGTCTGCATGTAAGATGTCTGCCATAGGACCAGGATCCGAAAAAAGGTTAAAAGCACCTAAAATTTACATTCTAGTCATTCTCGGGCCTCATAGAGTAATAAATATTATAAAAAAGATACAAAATAACTGTGTGTGACTTGTCTAAGGCACACTTCCAACTTTAGAATTTAATCATTTTAGAAAAGTATCTATATACGGTCATTCTTTGAAAACATAAAGTGTAATGTAACCAACAAAAATAGAGGCGATCCGTAAATGAGCCCTCTCAGTATTGTATACTGATTCGAAAAAAGTTGGAGTCTCTACTTTTATTACTCGCGAAAAAATCGTCGCCAAAATAGGGTTGTCCTATGCATAGAAAGAAACTGCTATTTATTTGACCAAAAAATGTTTTTCTCCTACTTTTTCGTACACATACGATACTGAATGGGTTCTAAACAGTTCACCACTATTTTTGATACATTCTGTATGTCATACGTCTAAATGACACGACTCATTCCACACAAGTTCTATAAAAATTGGATCGCATTTTTGGAGAATATTTTTTATATTGGTTGGCAATGTGCTGGGTGATTATTTAAGAGTCAATAGGCTAAGTAATGTTTCCTATCGATGTGGCATAAACTTTAGCTACTGTAAATAAATAGGGATATACCGAGATTAAGCTTCGCATATTTGTAATTGTAGTTATAATATCAATATCAACCCTTTTCCATCCCTTTAAGCCATTGTTAACAGAGCCATTGTACACGCTACCGTAATATATATGGTTTAGTTCTGTTTGTTTGTGTTTGCTTAGCCGGGGCCTTTCTAAATGGACAACGCAGTCTGGTTTGTTATTGCTAGTAAACCTTTTTAATATTTTGCTATTGCTGTATTTGCCGAATGTGCTTCAAATGCAATCATATTTGGGATTTTATTTATTCTGTTTTATTGTCTTTGTTTGTTTGTTGATTAATATTTATCGGTTCCGGATCTCAATACAATATTTGCGTGATATTAAAATCATGGATTATCTATTCAGTATTTCGTAGGACTAGTAGGACCTGAATTTTCAACTCTATTAATTTAATTTATAAAAAATATGGAATTGTAATCTGGATCTTATTATCGTCTATTACCATCGTGCTGTATTACGCTCGTAGGATTATATATTACGCAGATATACTCTTCTTGCTAGAACTGGTTGCACAAAAGTCATTGTTTCTTATTGTCAATTTTGCATGGGGGATTCCCAATACGTCACCGTCAAACGTCACAAAACAACGAACGCGACAAGTTTACACGCATCGTTTGGTCCAGCTTTACTTTTACGTCTTTGCTTGACACGTGCCCCCATTTAATGGCACCAACGTGATCTTTGCTGTCCTTGTAGCCCTTATTACAAAGAGTTAAGGGCGGTTAGTTTGCGAGTAGGGTGCAAAATTTGCTTGTCAAACTATTAGCTGTCAGTTGTCTGTCACAAACTACGCGTGGGCCACTTTTGCGCTTGAATACACACCTGCTTAGGGTGCCTGGGGAAATGATCTTTTAGAAAGGATCCAGTGGCTTTCAAATTGAATTTTTTGAGCTCATTTTGGCCTTTACTTGGGGTGATTGATTAAATATCGATAAACGGTTTATAGTGAGCCATAGAACGATTTCTTAGTCCATGTGTGGTAATGTAGATCGCTATAGAAATTGCATTGTAAAGAGGATAGGGATATCTACATGATACCTACTTGGCAGTAGGTAGGTATCATGTAGATATTGTAGATATCACTATCCTCTATCAATACTTTGACTTTACCTACATAGGACTGCATTCTAATCGATATTACATTTGATGAATCTTCAAATTTTCTGACAAATCTGTTCTGCGGATTGATGATGTGTATATCAGCAAAGAGTATCAAAAATTAGGCAACAACATCTTTAACAAAGAAGCATGATATACAGACCTATGATCTCAACTAATCCCATTATGAAACAGGCAGCAATATGAGCAGCTGCTGGTAAAAAAAACTAAAATAAATACAAAAAGGGACGTAATTTTACGAAAGAAATCTTCGAGCTCATTACCCTAAATTGCGGTGAGATTTGAACGCATAAGGATGGAGTATAATAAGTGAGATGGAGGGATAAATTACGATAATTGGAGACTTGTAATAATGAAATAAAGAGTCACATAACGTTTCATTACGTGAGGAAAGTTGTGATGCAGTTGTGATAAGACATAAATAAATGCAAACTACAAAACATGATTTGCGTTGTAACTGGTAATAAGATCCTTGATAAGTTTTACTAGTTTGTTGATTTTTTAATAGTCACATGTAAAATCTAAAGTATTTATGTTCATTATGAGGGTGATTTTGTTAATCAGTAACTTTATAACTAACTTAAATTTTCAATGGCTTGAAGTTTTTTTTTTGTCCAAACAAAAATTGATTTAAAAAAGGGGAAAACATCTTATTGGATATCATTGTTTGTTTTAATAGGTAAAACGTGTTATGCTTGGTAGTGTATTTATTTCTTCAAAGCTCGGCTGAAATAAGAACACGAAATTAACCAATGTTTCAGCCAAACAATAAAAACACCTCCTAGTTAGTTACAGAAACCTTTTCTGTGCCAAAGAACAGCTAGGTGCAATCTCATCAATCAATCCAATGTAACTAGTATTCAAAATACATTCAAATATGTGGTTTTAATTCATCCAGAGCCAACGAACGCCACACCAAGCACTGAACCGATCACACCGTTCTGAAAGGACAAATATCCGTTGAGATACAAGAGCATATACGTCTTTGTTAACTAGCACGACACAAAACCGGTCGAAATGTGGATAGCTTCCGCGCAAGAAATAAGTCGTGGACGAGATAGTTTTGTTCAACTCTTGTTCTATTTTGTTGAGTTCACATGCCTTTATTCTCCGAGTATTGGTTTTTCTTACAAGATTGTTTTATTAAGCCTTCCATTCTAGCTTTTGGCATATCCTACATTGTGTTCAGAAACAATGTATTCTGCAGCAATATCTTTTTGTAGACATTTTGATGTCTGAGCCATTCTCATTTTTTTCTAATCAGAAATCAGAAGCTTCTAGTGTTGCTGATAGGTTTTTTTACCTGTGCATTGTTCTGAATCTGCTTTAATAAAAATGCCTCTACATGTTACATTTTATGTTAAATTAGGATGTCCAGAATCTGATAAGCGAAAACTGAAATAAAGTGGACTAGTAGTTCAACATTTAAAATAGAATACAAAAGGAACAAGAATAAATTGCCGTTGATAAACCGGTGCAAAATGCAGAGTCAACCAGGTTAATATCTGGAATAGGGCAGGAAATTAGAGCAAACAGACTCATCTTCACAAAGGAAATTGGTACCTAGCCCCTTCGGTCTATTATGAACTCCGCTAATACAATTACTCGAGTACATTTTCGAACAAATCGAAATAGAAATAAGATTAAAACGTGCTTTAGTTATCAATCTGAAATTAATGAAAGAGAATTGTTGGGGTTATTTTTTGTTGAAGCTTTCTTTGACGATTTCGTTGATTGACATTACGATTATGGATCCTAGTGAAGCGACTGCAGCATTAGCAACCGTTCCGAACAAAACAATCATAACAACCCCCGGAAACCAGCCAACGACGAAATTTGCAACACAAATCGCACTGCGGTGTCTAGTGCAGAGTTTTTGTGTACGGGTTAAAAGAAACCCTTATTAGCATATCCCATGGAAAACTGCGGCAAAACGGTGGCCCATGAAAACATTACACTATCTGACGACACGTTACCGATTAAAGGACGATGTTATAGTCGATTTATCGGTGTAAGAAATGTTTTATGTCATTGCACGGGTTGCTCGTTTGTGCGTTTGCGCTGTGCTTGGGATCACTCACTGTGGGGGGATTTTCTGGAATTTAGCACTTGAGTTACACTGTTAACACTGGGTTTTTTGTTGTTGGTGGTATTGGTGAGATCGTGACGCGACGAGCGGGCGCGGCGGCGGCGCGCGGTCGACTGGCGCTGGCGGTGGCGAGCAACCCTGGCGAGGCGAGGGTTTCGCCCGGCCGGCACACAAGTGTGGCGCGTTCCGTTGCACGGAGCTTATTGATTGAATTGTTTCGTTACATTTGAAAGCTTTTCTTACGAATTTTATTCTAATTTGAACTCAATTTTATATTCTAAATAAAGTACGTTCATTTTTGTGGTTTTATATGTATTTTATAGTCGTGACGTGGTCTAAAGTTTATTTTTATAAAAATTTTAATTACCTTCTGACCATTTAATGATCAGTAAGAACAAGCCAAGAATTTTTTTGGTAGTCATCATCTCGGTTATGAAACCGTGAAGGTATCCATTGTTTATTTGTAAAGAAAAGCTTTAACAAAAATAAATGTATTTCCTTAAATTAAATAATTTAAGTTTTAAAATTAGGGAATAAAATAATTGTAATGTTACATTAAAATATCGCGATATTACAAAAAGTACAAAATAAGTAACATAATAATAATAGCCTTTATTTCACTTAGAAAAAACAAGATCGAAAATGAACTAACCAACCAATTAGAACCAACGTTTGTGGGAAACGGAACGTTAAAAAGAATGAACGGGCTCTACAGCGCTCCCTTTCCCACAATCACAGATGGAAAGTGACAGAGAAATGCGTGTCCCAACCCTGTACTGTTCAATGCAGGGTTGCCGACACCCAAATTACATAGACCTCTCGCTCCGTTCAATAACTCGTTTACGCCATGGTGTAAGAGAGGTCTGATTAAAATGGTTTATAAATAGGGCTGCGATTTTAGGGTTCACAAATTAGGAAGGGGAAAAAATGCCCAAACATCAGGTTTATTGACATTTTGTTAGCGATCATTAAGGATAGCCCCTCGCAGTTTTCGACGTGTTGTATGAACTTTTTTCAATTAAAAAAAGTAACGTAAATACGCGTAAATCTTTCAATTTCTGCCCTTCTCTGAAATAATTGGTACTTTTCTTCTATTATGAATATTCATGCCGGACAGTATGAATTAGCATAAGTCGTTGTGTTTCCCTTTGCCATACCTACAATAAAATTATAAGCGTCTCCGATATTAAAAATATAGAGACTGAGTAGATATTTTTATGAGTTATGTAACGTAAAATATTTTTAAACTGACCTTTTTCTCATCAATAAAATTTGCTTATTCTTACACCTAATCAATGAATGTATGCAAAACAATTACTTTATTATTTTATTACGTGCTGATTAAACTGATTAAAAAAAAAATTTAAATGAAGGCAATTCGTTTTTCATAAATATTACTCTTAACCCTCTACTGCATGAATTATTAAAGGTGGGCAAAAAAAATGTTTGTTTCGAAAAATATACTTTAATAGCCATCTTAAACAAGAAAATGTAACAAAAAAAAAATTAGTATCTTTTAGTACGAAAATATGAATCAGGTCCATTTATGGCTTCGTATGCGTTAGCGTTATTCTTATTATACATGTATGCCATTTGTGGCTTCGCATGCATACAAACAACATACTTTTATTACGTTTAGCTACATATGAAAATTTTTAAAGCAGTTTCTCTTTTCATTAAGGCACAAATAAACATTACATTTTTCACATTTTAAGTATGAACGATAGCCACAATTGTTTTGACATAACAGGCGGGATTTTTCGTGTACCGGGATATGGTCCAACTTGTCAGAGCGTACAGAGTTTAGTGGCAGTTCTTGAATTCTTGCCGGGGTTTTCCGTGGTCTTTTTGGTAACGAAGTTTCCAAAGGGCGGCCTGTTGGAGTAGTCGGTGTAAGTGGTCTACTTGATGAGGGCGTCCCGTTCGTAGTACCAGCTGCACTTGGACGTCCGCGTTTTCTCGTCACACTCTTTCCTGCTTTTCGATAATGTTCAGAAACAGCAAGTTTAAAATCATACAAAGGCATGTACACATCGGTAGTGCGACGCCACAACAACCAAGCATTCACAACGCACAGATCAATCATATGGAAAAAAATCCTCTTGTACCAATGGCGCGATCTAATAGTGATTCTATAGAGGCCTAATAAGGAGTCTAATAAATCTACTCCCCCCATATGCTGATTATAAGCATCAACAGCTTGAGGTGATGGTATCTCGACATATTTTTTTTCCTTTCTGACATATCGAGTTTTGGATGTAACTGGTTCGCTGCCGACATATGCTGACAGCAAACTAACAGCTTTATTGTCAAACCAAGACACCAGACTTAGTTTAACATTTTCGATTGTTGCAACTTTTTCCTTCATAGCGCCTCGACCTAACTTTTTTAGCTCTTTTTCTGGAGGCATCTGCGAATTTGGTACTCGGTTCAGCCTGACTGTGCCTAATGGCAGAAGTCCGTTTTGAAACAAGTATACTTGCAGTTTTGGGCTGTTAAACCAATTATCAAAAAAAATCTTATGATTGATATGTCGTGGAACAGATGAGGTCAACCGAGTCACACCATTCGAACTAACACCCAGGTCAGGAGCATCACTTGGAAACGAATTACTTTGCTCGCCAGCGAAAATGTCAAAATCGTAACTGAATCCAGAAACGCCACTAAGCACTAGGTTTTTGTATCCCCATTTATGAGGTTTAGCAGAATTATACTGTTTTAGTTCGTGTCGACATTTGGTGGGTACTATCTGCTCATCTACAACTAGATGCTCCTCTTTCGGCACTAACAACAATCTCTCTCTAATTTTTTCTAAGAAAGGCCTAATTTTGAAAAGTTTATCATGTCCTGGTCTGCCAAACGGTATAAAATTCTCATTATCATTCAAGTGAAGAAAACTTTTGATTGATTCAAACCGATTGCAGGTCATCGTTTCATACACTTGTCGTTGGCCTACTGTGTTAGACCAGTACATTCTCGTAGCTGGCAAATGAACTAGAGATGTAAATATTACAATACCTAAGAATTGTTCCATTTCATCTTTTGTAATTCCAGCTGGTTTGTTAACGTTATTTTGCACGGACTTCAATAGTTATTTATTATACAAGGGGGCAAAGTTGTTGTTTAACTGTCGTGCCAATATTGAGACCTGAGCTAGCGAAAGATTCCAAAATTGAGCCACGAGCGTAGCGAGTGGTTCAAAAACTGGAATCTTGAGCATTGCGAAGGTCTCAAGGCACGAGAGTTGAACAAACTTTGCCGCCAAGTGTAATACAACTTTTTTCCCCTCACTATCGCGAGGAAATATGATTACAAATCTCATCCAAATGTAAATCAACTTAAAGAAACCATTTAAAACTCAATGTCGAAACGTATCGTAGAATAGAGTTACTTCTGGAATTTAAATATAGCCAATGGCTTACAAAGTTACCCATGAGAATGACCAATTTAACATGTGAGCTCCGATTGCGCATGTTTACTACGGTCATACAGATCCACTTATACTAGGCAGTAGGAGGCTATAGGAATTAGAGCAATGTCAAATTACTTTATTCACAAGTGTGTAAAAAGCGTTTTTACCCGCTCGTATTAAACGATAAACGAGCGCTTTACGAGCTAGTGAGGGGAAAATTTGATTGTTCTACTATATAATTCAAAATTTCATCTGTGATGAAAAATTTAAAAAAATCTGCCGGAGATTCTAATTCTTCTACAAATTTGGCAAAAGGGTAGAGAGATAGAGGGTATAGAGATAGACCAAGGAACTCAACATTTTTGGCATCGTATGGAGGCATTTTTTCTTCAGACCAGTTGATTTTTTCTTTGGGTGCCTTCTTTTTCTTTGAAGGTGTGGGTTTAGAATTACCCTGCTCACACTCTTCTTCTGAAGAATCAGGATCAGAATCGGGAATCACAACGTTTTTACACCGCTCTTTTGATTGGAGATCAGATAATGGTACATTATCGTCATCAGAGTCGGATAAAGAATCATCGTCACTGATAGATCCATCTCCAGGAATGGACTTCACGTGCTTGGAACTACCATAGAAACGTAATGGAAGCATTATCTGAAATAAAATAAATAATTTATTACTAGTCAGTAAGTACACCGAATGCATACGAAGCCATTTCTGGATTAAGACAGAAACACCCTGAATGCATACGAAGCCATTAATGGCTTCTGAGAAAAACCTTCCATAAACAGCCGAATAAATAATAATTTACACAAACTAACATTAACACACGTAAGCCGATACTTTAAATTAGAGAAAAATATTTTTCATTACGTACTTACCTGCGTTTTTCACTTTTTATACACTGATGAAATGTCTCAATCTTTACTATGGTCAACACTTAGCGCACGCGTCACTTGAATGATGTTTTGTTTACCGTGTGTTGTATTTATCGGAATTCTAAAACTACCCACCAATATATTTATGTTTGATTACCCTATTTAATAAGTTTGAACCTTATATTCAAATCCTTAGAGCACGAAAAAAAATCTAGGAACTTTGACGCCAATTCTGGCTTCCCATGCGGTAAAGGGTTAATTTAAAAATATCTCAAAAAGGTATTCTGACTGTACGAGTACTCATCGCTGATATATTACATGACACTTTAAATATATTTTGCCTAACTAATGCGGAAAAGTAAACTTAACGCACGCTTCGCGTGCGTATATTTCTCCTTTTAAGGCACTTGTTATGAAAAAAAGTCGTTCGATACACATGTAAAAACTTCTTTTTAATTCGGGTGCAGAAACACTTTCAAGACTTGTAGCATAAATAGCTATTATTTCATTATTATAGAAGATAGTTGGGTGTCATCTATTTAGAACCCAATAGATGACACCATGACTGTAAAATGTGAAATAATTTAACAACATCGAACGGTCCACCCAGCATCACGTTTCACCCCCATAATAGAATCTCGCACTCTTTTCCATTACACTGTCGGTATAGGGTTATCCAACCAACTTATTTTTTCAATTCGGTTCTAGAATGACGGAGGAATTCAGTGTTACGTAACAAAAACAATCTGTTGATTGAGGGTTTTCTCAAAAACGCATGCCAGTAGTTGGCGCCACTTAGCCGTAAGGTCCCGCTAAGAAACACAATTATCTAGCCTCAATGAAAAACTAACTACTTAGAAGGTATTTTTATTTTTTTATAATTGTATTAACTCATACAAAACATTTAAAGTTTAAACACGAAACTATAGGCGCTATGAGAATTTAGACAAGTTTCTGGGCCTGGCGCCTCAGTGCTGCCGCCCTGGTGAACGTCATTTCAGAAAACCCTCAAAGTCCTTTCGATTGAAAAATAAAGGATTAATTAAACACTTTCTTAATATCCGATTCATTCACGCCAGCTGTTATGAATTGACTTTTTATAAAAAAAACGCTTCCGAATTGCGCTTGTGGTTACTGTAACTCAGTGGGTATATTATTACAACTTTTATATTCTCTGTTTGATTCGATGGATATAAAAGTTTCACACGAATTGAAGTGCATCCAATTCTTTGCCGACGCCGACACACATGATAGTTCTTTCTTATTTTCTTGTAATCACAATAGTTTTTATTTTATTTAAAGCTGCATGCCAAATTACTGTTTGTAACTTAATCACCATGTATGTTATGGGAATGAATAAAGTGTTTATCTATCTAAAGATCTATCATCACTTTGCTAAAGCTTATTAGTTATTAATAGCATTAAGTTTGCCGTGTGGTGACGGCAGTAAGAATACATTTGTCACCACCCCAACTCCTCCTGCGGGTGTCGTAAGAGTCGACTAAGGGATTGAAGTGTCACTGACCATTCTATAAGATTGATAATAGGCAGCAGCGTCATCATAGTGGACACATTACTGCGATCGCCAATCCGCTTGCCCAGCGTGGTCATTATGGACATTTACCTCCTAATGCGTCTATACGCATAGTTAATAGGAGAGGCCTACGTCCAGCAGTGGATTAACATAGGCTGATGATGATGATGAGCATTAAGTTCAAAAAATATTTTAGGCCAAACGAGTATCGCCTCAACAATTTATTTCTTACGTAGGCCACGTCTCTGCCCTTGGCTAGTCTGTGGCCATGAGTAAGCCTATTTCAAAAAAAAAAAAAAAAAAACGTGACTCGTTAAATAAACACCGAAATAGCTTTATTTGAATTTTAAAACGTATTTTTATGTATGCATTTTTAATAACCGCCGAAACATGCAGTGTACCGAGAAGGCTCGATCGTACAGCATTAAAGTTTTGGCACACTGTCGCCATCTACTAATATTGCCAGCAGGCTGCAGGTTGCTTCAAAAGCTTTCTCTTCCACACTCTGCTTCCACGGTGCGCGGTAGGTAACCACAGCAGTTCAAAGTTTCTACGTTAGATGACGTTACCATACTGTTTTGAACTTTCTAAAGTTTTGTGGATTTGAAGTTCAGTGATGTGGACAGATTGGTATAAAAATGTACAGATAAAGTGTAATTGTAGTATGTTACACAAGGATTGAAAGTGAATTAATTTCAACTAAGATGTTTTGGCTGGATGCGGGTGGCGCTGGACCGGTCATTGAGGCTATTTTTGGGGGATGCCTATGTTCACCAGTGGACATCTTTCGGCCGCTATGATGATGATGATGATTAAGATATTTGGCGCTGGAAATAATAAAGAACACCTATAGTTCGAGGAAAATATGGATGCTTCCATCAGAGGTTAACACTCTACTCTTAATTTTATTTATTTAATCTTTGTTTATTACCAGAAATCGTGAAAATGTGCGTCATTGTTCGCAATAATATGGACATTACTCCAAAGTTGATTAAATAATTAATCATTTTCAGAAAATTACTTGTGGGTGGACGTCCTACGCTGCGTTTGCCTAGCCGTGGTCTCCACTCGAGCACTTTTCGACCCCATCGACCATCTGCTCTGCGTGCAATGTGGCCTGCCCATTGCCACTTCAGCTTACTAATCCGGAGGGCTATGTCAGTAACTTTAGTTCGCCTACGGATCTCTTCATTTCTGATTCGATCACGCAGAGAAACTCCGAGCATAGCCCTCTCCATAGCTCTTTGAGCGACTCTGAGGTTAGAGATGAGGCCGGTGTGAGGCCCACAAGATGGACAGACGACCTTATGAAGGTCGCCGGGACACGCTGGATGCAGGTTGCATCTAACCGGTACATGTGGAGGTCCAGAGGGAAGGCCTATGTTCAGCAGTGGACGTCTTATGGCTGAGATGTATACTATGTAAACCTTTGAGTTTCGTCACCTTGAAGTTACGAAATCAATTTTCAAGAAATTATTTGTTTAATTATTAATTTAATCAACTTTGGAGTAATATCCATATTACTGCGAAACAATGACGCACATTTGTCCAATCTCTGTTTATTACACAAAATAAAACCTTAATATACAAAAGGAGAAGTTAATGCCAAGAGGCATTCTCTGCCAGTCATCTATTTATTTCCTATCTCTGTTTACATATATTTACATCATACATCATCAGCATATATTAACTAGTCCACTGCTGGACAACGGCTTCTCTTTAGCCTATGCTTTAGGAGGTTATCGCCACGCTGGGCAAGCAGGTTGGCGATCGCAGTACTATGTCCATTATGTAATGACAATGCTGCCCATCATCAATCTTTGATAAACAAATAGTCACCAAGAATTAACTTCTATTACACACATGCAAATTACGGTCGACTATCATTAGGCGTTTAATTTAAATAAGTAACAAACACATATAATTTCATTATTTTATTTCCAAAATACGGTAAAAAAGATATACAATTGTTTTTACAGTATCCTTAATATTACTTAAATTATCACATAGTTACAACACCTATATTAAAATAATTTCTCTAGACTGACTGGTATAAAACATTGGTATCCAATAAATGTACCAAAATGAGCAATAGCCCGAATTTCCACTGGGAGCTATAAAATATAATATACATGATAATTATACAGCATATAAAATATATCTTGATAAGTTATGAAAACAGGGGTTATATTTCTTCTATAGGTAACAGATATTTACAGCGATGAACTCATTTAGTAAAGGTGCATTCAAACCAAACGAGCATTCGCTATTCTATCCCCCGCTCTACGAAATCAACGAATCACGTTTTGTGTAACGATCGAATTTCGTAGAGTGGGGGGATAGAATAGCGAATGTTTGTTTGGTCTGAATGCAACTTTAGATTTACTTTATACACGATGCGATGTTGACTTTTTGATACAGTACAACCTGTCTAATTGGATCGTAAATAAATTCCCATTAATTCATTTATTTTACCATTCATTTCCTTCGTAATAAAAGAGCAGTACAGAAAATTATAGACTTATTTGAAATTATTGGTATGATTCAAATGACCAAGTTAGCTTAAATTTGTTTAAAATGAAACATACATTTTTAATAAAAATATTGAATTTATAAAATTTGTTATAGGCATAATACTAAAGTATTTCCTTTTCGCATTAAACGATATTGATTAAAGTGATATATTATGTATGTATTCATAGAAAATGCCAGGTTTGTAAATGACATTGCAAATTTACAACAGATAGCGATAGAATAGAGGTAAGATTTGGTTTCAAAAATAATGTTTTAGGCTTCATTTATTCAGGTTACACTGTATCAAATGAAAACAATTTGCTTTTCAACCGATCCGGTTACGTATTGAAAATATTTTAATAATTATATATCTCACATCCTAACTTCTAATAACTTGTAATAGTTTGTTTTTAATTCCAAACAATGGATTTGATACATCAAAAAAATCATCACATTGCAACGTTGTATCTGTGGACATTGAACACTACCAAATCCCCATTTTAATAGGTAATTTTTGTAAGCAATCTAATATAATACATATATTATAAGGTCTTTATGTATGTATGTAAATTCTTTATTGTACACAAAACACAGGTAAAAATACATCTTTATATAAAAATTTTGACAGGTACAAAGGCGAACTTATCCCTGTAAGTGAATTTAAATTGACTTTGTAATTTTTTATTTTTTTTATTGGAATAAAAATATGTTGGTGCCTAATTGCAGTATTATGGTAACTCCGATATTCAATAGTGTAAAGTAACAATGGTCATTCCTCAAAAATAATTGTTTTTTTAATGTAGTTAAAATACACTTTTTTAAATCTTTTTAAGATTATTCCGAATATCATTGGTCATAGTTTCTTTGTTTTGATTTTGACATGAAAGAATAACCCACAAAATGTATTGTATGAAACAGTTTTTCATTGAAATTAAGCATCCTTACAAAGCATCATAGGTACGTAAGGACCTAATAATAAAGGTATATCAATCATTATCATAATATATATTATATCCACGGGATAATTCCCTCCGTAAGCGTATGCGTTCATCCAAACGATTTTATGATATTATATAGTACGTACCTATAACAGCACATACGTCTTCGTAATTGTAAAAATATTCGATCACCTTTGGATGGCTTTACCCCGTCAACAAATTTTGCTAGATTGCATACAAAAAATACATTACACCTGTTAAAGGTGTGAATAAAGTATTTATTAACCCATTCACAGCTGACATAAAAAAAATGTTCATTTGAATTTGAACCCAAACACGTTCTCAATAGATGAAAACCATAACTGCGATAATAACGAGTTAGGTTCGCGATGGGCAGTGAAAGGGTTAATATGTTACTGCTGCCGGCCAACCCTCTATTATATAAGTTAGGATTTCATAACTAACATTAACATAAAATATATACAATAACTATATTTACAACTAATTAATTGAGCATAACCACGGACGGAACTTATTTTAAATAATATCAGTACTGGACGGCATGTTGAGGTAGTTCGGTAAAAAAACTATATCCATTCAGCTTATTATGGATATATCCCGATTCCACCCATGGGTATAATATAAAAAAAATATCAAACTGTCTTAGAGTTCTTCGTTATTAATTATGGTAACATTTTCGACATTTTGAATCTGGTCGTACGATCTAGGTAAAATCCATTTCAAATACGAAGGCTTGATTCCACTTGATAAAGTCATTAGGCGTCAGCAATAAAATCAGTGATAACAAAAGATACCTGGCCAGACCCTTTTGTGGCGTGATATTTTTTGCATACATCGGTATACGACACGTGCCAATTTGTAGTGGACCAATTAAATGACAAAAGTTTCGAGTGGCATAAGGCCTTCGTATTTGAAATGGACTATACCGCTGGGAGGACACAGTGGAGGCAGATCTGCGACATTTTCAAGTCAATAACTGGCAAGAAGTTGCGCAGGATCGAGACAGATGGCGTGCTCTCGTTTCGGAGGTCAATACCCTCTTTGGGTCCCTGAGCCAAATTATTTAGTTTTCGGCATTTTGTAGATGAGTTTGAAGGTATTCGGAACTTTCGGAGAAGTATCTTTACCATGAGCTGGCTACGAAAAGTAGTCCATCACGCTCGCTCCAATCCATCAGAGCGAGCGAGAAAGACCGCTTTACGTATCGAGGAACGCTATAATTAATACATAACTTAACCGTCGCTTACCAACTTATGGTACGGCTACAGTAGCCTGTATTTTCATACAAAATATGTGAAAAGGGTCGTGACAATTTAGAAAAAATCAAAACTGTTGAATAAAACCAATAAGAGTACACGGCCAGCGTGTACGAAAAATACCACCATATGCTCTTAAAACACCTCCCTACCTACCTGGGACCTACCAGGGATTAACCCCTAAATGTCCTGTACCTAGGTCTAAAAAAAACACATATAAATATGCTTATTTTTTTTTAATCTACATCGTTCTTTTTATTACACTTTTTACAAAATAGCTCATGTAAAAAACCTACAATCAGCTATATTGAAATTTGTATTTTGTAATTTAATTTTCAATATAACTTTAAGAAAAGTACCCTCAAAACCATAATATGTCCAATGCACACCTCATCGAATAACATTTGTATAATATAAAAAATATACCTATTTCAGGATGGAGAAATATGAAAAATATGTATATTATTTCCAGGTACTTATTTACATTACACCTTAAATCATATCAAACATAGCTCACAGTGGAACTATAACGAAATATGGTACATCATTTTATAACTTACCTATTAATAATAAGGAGAAATCTCGGTATAAATCACACGCAAGTGGCCTGAAGTGTCAAAGTAGATACGAATTTTATACGAATTTTTAAGTGACTAAGTAAATATCTCGTAAAAAATAGAAAGTTTTGAAAGACACAAGTATTCACATTAGTAAATACGGAATTCAAAGGCCTCAACATAAACACACCAATTGATTCATGCTGCTACCGTATTGGAACCGTCGATATAAAAATAAGAAAAATGTATGCGTTTTTGTCTGTGCAACATTTCGTCATACGCATAATAATCTTGGCATTGGACCTTTTGGAATTTCTTGTACGACCATGAGCCTAATAAGAGCCCTGATACAGTTAAATTAAGATAAATTAATCCAAAATGTCGTGACTGTCGACATTTCGAAGCCAAGGGCACGAAATTCTCCTTACGGAACTAAAGAACAGCTATAATGGCTGCTTTTTACCATTTATCACCGTTTTGACAAGTATATAAACGTGACGAAGGTTATATACTTGAAAACCATGACGAAACCGCAACCACGATAGGCTAGTAAAAGTCTTATAGCACTTTTTCCTTTTCTCTGACGTCACCGTTTGGGCATCCGTTCTTTATGTGGCCATTGCCATTTGAAAGTTTGCCGTTCATGTCTTGGCCATTTGGTAAATGGCCATTTAGGTCTTGGCCGCTCGGTAGGTGGCCGTTGTGGTCCTGGCTGTGGACTTGACCATTGGAGACCTGGCCATTGGGTACTTGGCCGTTTTTGGTGTATCCGTTGGTGATGGTATTGTTGTTGGTGGGCGGTTTGGAGGTCGGCCTCTTCTTGTAGGCCTGGATGTAGAAGTTTGTGAATAGAACGATGAAGATGGTCGAGTGGAGCACGAGGCCGAAGGCTATGATCCTGGAAATTAAAGTGCTTTGTTAATAACTGATAAAATGTGTTCGGCAAATGGATTTTTTATCATTCATGTATGAATTTAATTACGAACGGGGCTTCAAATTGCTACTCTTACTCCTCTTATAAAAACATGTTTTGCTTCAATTTAAATAATCCCAGAATAGTTGTCATTACATAAAGTACGTTATAAATGGAATAGTTCATACAGTGTGTTAACAAGAGACTGGCTTTTATTGAAACCGAGGAATGCGATGCAGATTTTTAGCCAGACCGTGAACATTATTCGATTCAAAATGCTAATTTTAAAAGTAATTAACTTTCTAAGAAAAGTTAATTGAGAAGCAATGTACTTCAAAATGAATCGTTAATTTGCACTTGACAATGACAGATCGCAGCCACTCATAACGTTTGACAACTAAGCAGTACACGCGTTACATTGATCCTTCGGAGGAAATAAAATTAACTGTACGGTCAATGTAATTATTTCTCAAATGTTAATAATTGAAAACGATTGCTAGTAATGCGTATTATTACCCATTTTCGTTAAAGCCCGGGTCATGGTAACACACTGTATACATCTACTATATTACACGAATATAGGTATATCGATCGCACATAGGCTCCCAGTGATCGCTGTCCTTGGTCGACCGAACGAATTGCGAGTGCATTCTCTAATGCAACTGCAGTTCTTTTCATCATCCCGATTTGCAAACACTTCATCAGCTAAGGGCAATTTAATTCTGTATGATTTGGAAATGAGCATTTTCTTTTCATATGCTTGAATAATAACGATGTATCTTACGTATTTTTGAGAAATAACATTTAAATAATGTTTTTCTTTAAATGGATTTTGTGCATAATGTTTGATCTAAATGTTGTATAGTATGTATACATGTCACGGTAAAATCGCACTACTCTCGAAAACACGTGCTTTGGCTAGTATTTATTGTCATTGAGATGTAAAGAAGAGTACAAATAATTCAGTCTTCTTGAGTGGCAGTATAGTGGCAGGAACAAGAAGATAAAATACAGTTTACTTCTAATTATTAAAATGAATTTGTATTACCTGGGATATCCACAATCGCAGACTAGAGCACTGATCGAATGGAAAAGCACCATGTAGAATTGGATCTGAAAGACAGAAAAAAATATATGTAAATGAAATGGTAATTATTCATAATTACATAGGTACTATTTATTTAAATGCGAGTCGAAATAATATTTATATGAATTGGTTCCATCTTGCATAATATCATCCCTGTAAGGTTTGACAACGTCATA
The DNA here is from genome assembly GCA_025490895.1 of Thaumatotibia leucotreta. Taxonomy (NCBI): domain Eukaryota; kingdom Metazoa; phylum Arthropoda; class Insecta; order Lepidoptera; family Tortricidae; genus Thaumatotibia; species Thaumatotibia leucotreta. The sequence continues at coordinate 11,209 of JALPQI010008309.1, read as the reverse complement.
ATATTGTAACGCCGCGCAAGAGGCTTGACGCATACAAGTCGGTCTTACCGAATCAAAACTATTCAAAACTTTTATTAACCAATCACAACTTTTTTTTAATAGCGCGTAATTGTGTATTGGATATAATTTTAAGGTGCGCGGACATATTTATGGAGAGGGGATAGCAGTCAGTGTCAATGGGGCTGGGGCCATTATTTAAAGGCATTTTTGTATGTAAAGCTTCGTCTATATAATATTCCGTCGCTGATCTCACAATATTTCAATACCAAAATATTTGAGGCTATTCAAGCCTCGATCGAATTAATTCGTTTTTATTTTGCCAAAATACGAACCTACCCGTTAACTTTCGTACAGTATATCAGATAAAGATATTTTTAATGACTTTATCTCGTAATTTTGACAAGTTGATTGATCGCCTAAAAAGAAAGTATGTAACTAATACTTACGTGGTTCAAGTTAAGTTGCATGGTGGCAATGCCGGCATATGAAATAGGTACCTACTTAAAACCGGATCACCAGTGAAAATAGGCACATTGGTCACCAACTAGGCTATGGAGGCTGACGAGTACACTTGTCAGCCTCCATAGCCTAGTTGGTAGTGACCCCGCCTACGAAGCTGGAGGTTCCGGGTTCGAATCCCGGCGAGGGCATTATTTGTATATTTATTTACCACTCATATTTTGTTCCTTGCCACGACTGTTGACTGTTTATGTATTAAAGTATCTATATGCATCTATTCTGCAATTTATATTATATGGTCACAAGCCTTAATTGAGCTTACTGTGGGACGTGAGACTAGGTCGATTGGTATCAAATGCACAAACGATCATTAACTTTGTTGGCAATTGTACTTAAATAGAATAACTAATTACATGTACTGATGATAAATAACGGTATAATATTAAAAGAAATGCCTTGTATATTCATACGAATTTTTAAAACCACGTAAATGTAATTTTAACCTTTGGTCCGTGGAGTCTTAGCGGTCTGAGTCTCCTCAAAGACCTATCGAAGACACTCATAGACACCACGGGAGACCCAAGGGCTGGCAGCACCAAGGGACGCATTAGCTTGGCAATCCAGCGAGGAAATGCTACCAGAGGCGGGTACCATAACACAATGGCCTGTTTTACATTTATTTTAGATTTTATTTAGTTTTTTTGTAGACTTTATCTTTAGTTTAGTTATACTTTTGAAATGTTATTTTGTATGTACCTGTAGTTTGTTTTAGTAGTTATTTCCGGGAAGCCGAAATGTATATTATGTAAAAAAATGTGAACCCCACTACAAATGAACCTTTCAAATAGGTACTAGGCTAGTATAGGTTTCTACTTACCATTTCAAGTATTTTAAAGTACCTAAGTAATAGTGATATGATAAAAACATCAAACCCAGACATAGACACGATACTTAATGAGCTTTCTAAGACCATGGCAATTTATGCGTAGTCAAACCTAGCTTTCTAGTTTCTAGGTCACTAAAGTCATCAAGCTGTCAGAAAGTAAGCAGCTGTCAGGAGTATGAGCATTGCGGTTCATACTCCTATTTACTTTCATTGACACCCACCTCCAATTTTTAGGGTTCCGTAGTAAACACAGAATCCGTATTGTTTCGCCATGTCAGTCTGTCTGTCTGCAGCATAGCTCAGTGGGCGTTAGGTCTCTTAAAAATAATAAGGGTCTCAAAAAAAGATTTTTTCTAAAGTCAATATTTTCGGAGATAACCACTCAAGAAAAAATAAAGTACCTCTAACTTTTGACCCGTGGGTCCAAGAAACATGACAAAAATTGAGTTGATAGAACAATCCCTGGGGTAGGCGAAATAGGGAGCAATTACACAAAAGATCCCAATGGGTCGAAGTGCATCCCACCAATAAGTTAAGATAAGAGATAAAATGCTTGACGTATGGAGTAATTTAACGTAAACAACACTAGAAAACTCGTGGAACGGCTACTGAGCCCATCCGAAGTTTTGTTGGGTATTCCTCAAAATCGTCTCTGTAAAGTTTTCTGAAAGTATTAATATCATATTTTTCCCTTATAGCCATCGTCTTAAGGTTCAAGAAAATGCGGCTCTTTTATTTTTAAGTCCTATAATTTGTTAACAGTCTTTTTTAAAGTGAGTGAGATGATATTTGTGCAGTTTTATGGATGAACAGAGCCTAATGCTGCAGAGCCTATGTCCGCAATCAGTACATGAAATATAAAAAAAATCTGTCAGCGTCACTAGTATCATTCATTCATTCAATTTTTTTTCTAATTCATTGTATTTGTGGCGGACGAAAGGTAATAGGCTCTGTTAATCCACAAAACTGCAGAAATGTCATCTCACTCATTTAAAAAAGATTTTTAACAAATTATAGGAAATAATAATAAAAGAGCCGCATTTTCTTGAACATTAAGACGACGTCAATCAAGGAAAATATAATATTTATACCTTCAGAAAACTTTACATAGCCAATTGGAGTCTACGGGCAGCCTGATGTTTATGACGGTGACTGTACCAGATTTAAGAATGACCGAAAGGATGTTATTCTTGAATGTGGCCAGCAAGGTAGTCGGGGAAAGGACGGCGTTCCGCTGCGCGATGTCGAAATACGAACGGCTGAGTTGTACTGCGGTACTTGCGATTTTCTATTTTCTCATTCTGTATTTTTAAAATCCCCGTATAAAGGTCACATCGTCAGCCTATCTCAGTCCACTGCTGGACGTAGGACTCTTCTATTAATTATGCGTATACAGTGTGTTAAAATGATACTGGCTTTTAAAATTATATTGAAACCGAGGAACGCGATGTAGATTTTTAGCCAAACCGTGAACATTATTCGATTCAAAATGCTAATCTTAAAATTAAAGTTAATTGAGAAACAATGTACTTCAAAATAAATTGTTAATTTGCACTTGACAATGACAGATTCTACCACCACTCACAACTTTTGACAACTAAGCTGTACACGCGTTACATTGATCGTTCGGAGGAAATTAAATTAACTGTACGATCAATTTAATTATTTGTCAAATGTTACTACTTGAAAACGATTGCTAGTAATGTCCACTATGATGTACCTTAGGAGGCTCTTACGACACTCGCGGGAAGAGTTTTATTTTATTTTTAGTTTTTTTGTTTATTTATTGTAAGAGTTGGGGTGGTGACAAATGATTTTTTACTGCCGTCATCACACGGCTTATGCACTTATATTAAACTTATATAGTTCGGGAAATATTATTTGACCGACTGTTATCTCACTTACGACCTTTTGTTTTGCGTTAACACTTACTAGACAATCAGCAGCCTAGCGCTTTTCTATTGTTAATAATGCAAAACAAAATGTCGTATGTAAGTAAGATAAGAGTCGGTCAAATAATATAATATTTCCCGACCTATACCTGCTTTCACAAGCTTCGGGAAGTTTCTTTTTCTAGGGTCACAGATTTGTATCGCAGTATAACCGAGGCGTCTGTTCTCGCTCCGCATATCCTACTTGCGCAAGCGCAGATCCCGTCGCGGAATGCTAGGCGCGGTCTATCCTTATTGGCGGAGCGTTGGGAAACTATCGAGCTCCAATACTCAATGTTATTCACCTGTTTGCCTTTTCCACTCTTCTATCATAATATAAAAAGGCATTGTTGAACACTGACCAAAAGTAATATAATTATGTATAATATTATGTAATTTTGAGCATTTTAAAAGTCTATACCAATAACTAAACTCAACTATCCATCTTAGATAATAATTGAGAATGTTATAGAAATAGAAATAGAAAACGTGATCGAACGTGATCGGATCAATTTTTTTTTCCCCTCACTAGCTCGTAAAGCGCTCGTTTATCGTTTAATACGAGCGGGTAAAAACGCTTTTTACACACTTGTGAATAAAGTAATTTGACATTGCTCTAATTCCTATAGCCCCCTACTGTCTAGCATAAGTGGATCTGTATGACCGTAGTAAACATGCGCAATCGGAGCTCACATGTTAAATTGGTCGTTCTCATGGGTGACTTTGTAAGCCATTGGCTATATTTAAGTTCCATCGTATATTGAGTTTTAAATGGTTTCTTTAAGTTAATTTACATTTGGATGAGATTTGTAATCATATTTCCTCGCGATAGTGAGGGGAAAAAAGTTGTATTACACTTGGCGGCAAAGTTTGTTCAACTCTCGTGCCTTGAGACCTTCGCAATGCTCAAGATTCCAGTTTTTGAACCACTCGCTACGCTCGTGGCTCAATTTTGGAATCTTTCGCTAGCTCAGGTCTCAATATTGGCACGACAGTTAAACAACAACTTTGCCCCCTTGTATAATAAATAACTATTTATCGGCTCCTATCTCCGTAGTAGTAGGTACTAGTAGTACCTAAAGCGCATCACACAAATAAATGCCCAGGATTGGATTCTACGACCTTCAGCTTCGTTGGGTTACTTCTGACTAATAGATCATCATCAAAATTATCAGCCGAAAGACGTCTACTACTGCTGGACATAGGCCTCTCCCAAATATTGCCACAATGATCGTCATGCGCCATCTGTATCTAGCGGACTCCTGCGACCTTCATCAGGTCATCTGCGCCCTTTACGCCTACCCACGCCGCGCCGGTACCGTGACTTCCGACTTGATAAGTATCTCGAAATTAATTATCTTTATGCAAGAGCTACAAAGAGACCCATTTTGTGACGGCATTACTATGGCTTTACCTTAGGTTAGTACCCTGTCTACAAAGCTGGAGGTCCCAGGTTCAAATATTGGCATTGCTTCGTTTGTTTATTAATAATTGCACTTCGCTGATCGTTGTTTCTATGCGACAGTATAAGTTTATATTATTATTAATAAATTGAATCAAAAGGTATATATTTTTGTAAGTTATAGGTTATTACTTTACCTAGATATATTTCTAGCAGGAACGAGTGATTGACAAAATTAAACATCGACATAATTGTTATCGAAATGTCTTGTAGTGTTCGATAATAAATTTAATAACTAAATAATGCGCAGTAACTTAAGATAAACTTACTATATTTTGTCTCGGTTGCAGTCGGGGAACCTCCATACATTTATATTTTCCGTAATGAAAGGTTCCTCGACTGCAACCGAGACAAAATATAGTAAGTAATAAGACGAACGCCTATTATGTACACACGCTCACAAGAATTAACCTGAAGAAGGAATTATTTGTTACTAAAAAATTAAAAAACACGACTGCCGTTTTAAGCGAACTGAAATCGCTTAAAACGGCAGTCGTGTTTTTTAATTTTTTCATTATTTTATTTATTTGAAACATTTTAGTGACTCTGGAGATTCCTTAAAGTTGGATAGAATTTCAAAAACCGATCCTGCAGAGGGCCGAAGCTTCGATCCGGGGGCCCGAGAAATTCCAATCCCGCTAATTTTGGGCGAAGCCGAAGGGCACGCCGCGAGAGGGCTGGAGCATTACCGGAACCAATGTAAATCTATTTCGAGTGAGTCCACAGGGCGAGCTTCAGGGTGGAAGGCCGAAAACCGAGCTCGCGGAGGCCGAACCGCGTCACACCGACACCGGACCGGGTCCAAGAGCGTCGAAATTTAAAGCGAGGCCGAAGGCCGAGCAGCGAGAAAATTGAGCTACCATGCTTCTTCAAGCACCCCAGCATCTAAACCGATATCTGTGTCGGTGTGATCGGGCGAGTCCATACGGTCCTCACAACCGTCCATCTTAACTATTATCGAAATCGAATAATCGAACCAGAGGGCCCAAAGGTTCGCTTCGAACTCCAGCGAGGACTGAAAGCCGAGCTCCGCGTAGGGCCAACGGCCAAAAGCGGCAGCCAGAGAGGCGACAGCTTGCGAGGCCGAAGGCCGAGCCGCCAAAGCCCAGCACTACCACGTCAGCCGATGGAATAGTGTAACGTTAAAATGGATCCGACGATCGTTTTGACAACCTGCAAAGGCCGTAGGGCCGAAGGCCTGAATCGTCCCTTGGAGACCCCTGGCTTGCGAGGCCGAAAGGTGAGCCCCGGCCCGGACCACCGGAGCCAGAGTCCAGAGAGAAGACTTTCACTTAGATGGCCCAAGTGTCAATTGGAAGAAATTTAAAGCAAGGTCGAAGAAGGAGCTGCCCAAGCGGTACAACCGCCCTTCTTAACTGCCTTAACAATCGAAGCTAGAGCCCAGCGCTACCGCACTACGTGATGAAATAGTGTAACATGAAAACGAATCGGAGATCCGCAGATCCAACGATCGTTTCCATAACCTGCGATGCCTGCAGGCCGTGCTCCGCGTAGGGCCGAAGGCCCGAAGTGTCCCCCAAAGGGGCGCCGGCTTGTAAGGCCGAAGGCCAAGCTACCAGAGCCCAGCGCTCCTTTGCTATACGATGGAAAAGTGTAGCATTAAAACGAATCTCAGGGCCGCAGGCCCGAAAATTTGTTTTGAGATAAAATATTTTAAAATAAAAATAAAACCGCCTTCAAAAATTCGCCCGAACTAAAAAGTAAAAAATAAGTTTAGTTCCTACTTCTTAGGATTTCCTACCCAAACCTTTAAACCTTTTACCCTATTCATTGAAATAAAATATTATGGCTAGGTATCTTACAGATTTCTTAGAAGTCGGTGCCAAGCCAAATACGTTCATAGGTAGGTATATATTAGATAGAGCTTGGTAACTTACTGTCACTCCGATTATGTTTTTATCAACAGAATGATCTACCTCAGTCATTTTGATGAAAGCATAACCGGAGTGACAGTAAGTTACAAAGCTCTATCAAATACAGTCATATACTCCCGAAATGAACATATTTGGCTTGGCACCGACTTCTAAGAAATCTGTAAGATACCTAGCCATAATATTTTATTTCAATGAATAGGGTAAAAGGTTTAAAGGTTTGGGTAGGAAATCCTAAGAAGTAGGAACTAAACTTATTTTTTACTTTTTAGTTCGGGCGAATTTTTGAAGGCGGTTTTATTTTTATTTTAAAATATTTTATTTTATGCTTTTTAGTAGTGTAAAATTGTTATTTGGTATGCTCTAAATACTTATAATTAGAATGTACTGCACTGTAATAGGCCAGAAAATCTGAACTGGATAACTTAAATATTCAAAGAATTATCCCATTATCAAGGAGATATACATTGCATCATCAACAGGTATGAATAATTTCAAAGATTATAGGTAACAGCCTTAGCATGCCTATATTATTTAAAGAATCACTAACCGCTAACCAACATGTCATAACTACTAAGCAAACACTTAAATAGATCTCGAAAATGTATGACAGTTGTTATATTCAAAGAATTATCCTCCAACTCCTAATCGTTAAGGAGTTATACCTTTCGTCATCAGCTCACCAATATGAGACTATGACCACCTAAAGGCAAATACTCAAATAGCTTCCAAAATACATGAACTATGTTATAATTAAAGAATTATCCCCCAACTCCTAATCTCTAAGGAGTTATATCTTCCATCGTCAGCTCACCGACATGAAAGGATGACCACCTAAACGCAAATATTCGAATAGCTTCCAAAATACATGAAATATGTTATATTTAAAGAATTGTCCCCCAACTCCTAATCTCTAAGGAGTTGTACCTTTCATCATCAGCTCACCAACATGAAAGGATGACCACCTAAAGTCAAATACTCAAATAGTTTCCAAAATACACGAAATATGTTATACTTAAAGAATTATCCCCCAACTCCTAATTGCTAAGGAGTTGTACCTTCCATCATCAGATCACCAACTTAAAAACTTCATGACTAGACGCAAATACTTGATTAGTCTTCGAAAATAAATGAAAAATGTCATGTGTGCCTACAACATTTGAAGAGTTCCCTCGATTTCTCCAGGATCCCATAATCAGATCTGAATTCGGTGACAATGGGACCAACTAGAAGGTATATCCTTTCAAACAAAAAAAGAATTTTTCAAATCGGTCCACGCGTCTTCGAGTAATCGGGGAACATACATAAAAAAAAAAAAAGATTTCGACGAATTGTAAACCTCCTCCTTTTTGAAGTCGGTTAAAAATGCGGAGGTTAAAAGCCGAGCGCCGCGTAGGGCCAAAGGCCTGGAGCGTGGCCCAACGGCGCGCTTGCCTGTTAGGGCGAAGGCCAAGCTGCGTGAGACTCAATTTACCAGGCAAACCTACCTTCCTTCTTACCAACTCCCCTGCACAAATGTTAAGGTCTAACCCGGCCCTGGAACGGTCAAACCCATCCCCCCCCCAACCCCTTTAGTGTTCCTCTCCAGCCGCGCCATATCGTCTGACTAAGCTCGTTTTCTAGTAGCGTTACAACACCTATCATGTATCTAATTTAATTACTAATTAGATATAATACATGTACCTACGTAGTTTGGGAGATACGAGACTTTAATGTGGGCCGGCGTTTTTCGTCCAAAATAAGTTTTTCATACAATTTTTGTTAAGGCATTTCTATTTTAAATTGTATGAGCATGCTACAACACGTATATAGCAATTTTGTTTGGCCACAATACTATTGTGATTGTATTTTTAAGGGACATTCCTCTGATATGCAAATCATTTCTCGAAATCCCCAATATTTGTGAGTACGTTATTTTTTTGATATTGTATTCTGGCCATTTTCCGCAACGCTGGCCCAATACCTACTTGTTGAGAACTTCTCATACATCCTTGAATTTCTTCGCAGATGTATGCAGGTTCCCTCACGATGTTTTCCTACACCGTAAAGCACTTTGTGTACAGTACTGGACAACATTTTAGGTTCACACCACGATTTTGATACGAAATCGACTCTTTGGGTCATCATCATTTTTCCAGCACTTAAGTCGACACTTGTTTAAAGTAATAGGTATGTAGTCACATATTATTGAGCTATTTCTTTTTAATTGACCGTTACTTTCGAACAGTTCGGACAACTGAGGCAGCTGGTGGCAGATTTTGGCAGTCATAACATCACGAAAATTCGTTTTCCTATGAATTATTATCGGATCCAATGTATAAAATTGTTCAGTTTCTATGGGAAATTAATATTAGGTAAATAGATCTTGAAATTTTGTTGTTAACACTAAAGAAAATCCCCCGAAAGTGTATTTTGTATCGAAATCATGGAGCGAACTTAAACTTTTGACCGGTATCTACTTACTGTATATCAAATGATATATCGTACATAAGTTATTTGAAAAACTCATCGGTACGAGCCGGGGATTGAACCCACGACCGCTGCGTAGCAGCCGTGCATTATACCCCTTGACAGACAAGCGCGTGTGTACAATGTATCTGTTTCATACACACTTAGCGGTCAAGAAGGTATGTCAACTGTGACAGTCATGTCACGTCTTAGGCTTCGAAGAAAAACTTTAATAGCGCGATGTAGAACATTTCGAGTTTTCTCTTCAAACATATATTTAAACATATAACTTGTATATATATTTACAATCTGCATATAAAATGCTTTAATTTGATACCCAAATCATAGCATTTGGATGACATATTATTCTTGGCGCTTTAAGTGTATTTTAATGAATCTAGCTTAACAAACAAACATAAAAATTAAATACATATTCGTAATTGCAGTTCAAAGCTCTTCATATTGATTCCAAACTCGATAGGTTTTTTCAAAATTGTTTTTTTTTGGCAGACATTATTGAATTTATAGGCCGCCATATTGTTTTTAACGTGACGTCACATATCCTATGTTACCCGCGACATCACGAGGATTCTAATGATACCTTACACTATTAAAAACGGTTAAGTGGTCGCGAAGATCTGCGCGTTTAAAGAAAATATGAAACATACATAGGGTCTGAACACATATACTCTCCTTTTGACAGTCGTGTAAAAACTACAAGAATGCAAACCATATTCAAAACGATAGATTATTTTCTTTATACCTTGTATTTTGTACCCATGTAATGAACAAAGACTAGGTAATGAGAACACTCCAACGCTATGGGCAATAATTCATATGAAATATTAGATATTTAAAAATAAAACGTAGATGGGTCCTGTATTTCTTGGCTACCTGATTCACAAAGTTAATAGCATCTTTATTATAATAGGCTGTACTCATCGATAACAGTTATGTCAGAGATTATTTAGTTTAAGTAGATATATCAGCACCATACATTAAAATGCATCCACCAGAAATGTTGTTACTACTAGACGGCGCCACGGTTGATCTTTGTTGCTCGTGGGCATTGTACAGATGGCTCTGAAACAGTATACACTACCTTGCCACGAACGAAACGCATGATCATTTGCAACACATAACATATTTCGCCGTACCACTATATAGGGAGGTTGGTATTGTGGTTCATGCGTTCGGCTGTGAAGCAGTGGTACCAGGTTCAAATCCTAACAATACTCGCTGAAAATGTTATTTTGTTTCTTTTTTTTTTGAAACTTTGGTTTTTTTATTTTTTTGTTTTTTGTTGCGCATAATCTTTGATTTTGTAAAAACAGTGTTTTACAAGGTGCAAACGGGCGGGTTTTTATTTTGTTGTCGTTTTTTAAAATTTTCCATATATGGACTTTTTTACATTTTTTTCTACTCAGAATCACGAGCTCTTTCGTTTCGTTTTATAGTTATACAAAGTGGTCATAGATCCGATAGATACATACATACATACAGGGTGTTACATACATAATTATACAGGGTGAAAATGAGTATACAGACGAACTTGAAGCGTGAAGAGTGTACCTAGTTATTCCTGACAGAGTTGGGTTATACTCGTTTCTGACTAATTCGCATACGTTGAATACAATTTTCGGGTCCATTATGAGATCCAAGATGGCAGCAACTTATTTTTGCAATTTTCATCATTATACTCGTTTCTGACTAATTCGCATAGGTACGTGGAATACGATTTTCGGGTCCATTCTAAGATCCAAGATGGCGGGAACTTTTTTTTGTAATTTTCATCATTATACTTTTTTCTGACTAATTCGCATACGTGGAATACGATTTTCGGGTCCATTCTGAGATCTAAGATGGTAGGTACTTTTTTTTGCAATTTTCATCATTATACTCGTTTCTGACTAATTCGCATACGTTGAATACAATTTTCGGGTCCATTATGAGATCCATGATGGCGGCAACTTATTTTTGCAATTTTCATCATTATACTCGTTTCTGACTAATTCGCATACGTGGAATACGATTTCCTGGTCCATTCTAAAACCCAAGATGGCGGGAACTTTTTTTTAAATTTTCATCTTTATACTCGTTTCTGACTAATTCGCATGCGTGGAATACGATT